>VZQC01007400.1:1226271-1289640 GCA_009823505.1 Rhizomys pruinosus | reverse complement strand
CCTGTAGCCCCAGCTGTCCTGGAAAAGAGTGCTAGGATTAAAGGCGTGTGCCACTATGCCCGGCTTCAGTAATTTCTTTGAAGATTTAAGTGGCATAAAAGCAGCAGCAGAAACAGCTTTTTATATTAAAGATGTTCATTATCATATTCTTTCATCTTATGTTCACATTTGATATTCGAGTTAGGAATTACTGTCCTTTTGTTAGAGAATTCACTGAGACCAGTTGGAATAGCTTGTAGGTGGCCACGTGATGAATTAAAAAGTCAGGAGCTTGGTCTCCTGCCTTCTAATCCAGAGATCCCTGGGGTGAAGCTTCCAGTCATGCCTGCATACTCCAAGAAACCTCTTCACACTTGTCCCCATCTTAATCTTGAATAGGGGCATTGGCTGTGCTGGTTTTCCTATGCTGATGAATGTCACTGGCTACACTGGGTACACGGGAGACGGCAGGGATAGGGAGGGGTCTCTCTGTCTCTGGATGACTAGATTTTTGCAAATGGTTTCATGATGGTCTGATCTTACTTCATTGTGATTGGATTTGTAGGGTCTGCCAAGACCCTCTGCAACACCTTTCATTTCCTTGGTAAAGTTGCATGGGGCTGTCTCAAGCAGTAGCTGGCCTGGAAGCCAGGTGACTTCTGATTGCCTGATGAGGTTTCAAGCACTTGGTGTCATTTCTACTTCTCTTTGTTTTCTTTTTTTTTTTTTTTTTAATATGTATGAATATACTGTCTGCATGCAGGTTTGTGCACCCATGTCGTGCAGTGCCACAGAGGTCAGAAGAGGGTGTTGAATTCCCTTGGAACTGGAGTTAAAGATGGTTTTCAGCCACCATGTGGGTGCTGGGGATCGAACCCGGGTCCTCTGCAAGAGCAGTCGGTGCTCTTAACCGCTAGGCCATCTCTCCAGCCCTTTTTGTTTTCTTAATAGGCAGTTTCATCTGGAGATGAGAAAGAAGGCTTGAAACACCCTGGACTGATACTGAAATATTCCACTTATAAGAACCTGGCCCAGCTGGCAGCCCAACGAGAGGACCTGGAGACAGCCATGGAATTCTACTTGGAGGTAGGGAGTTGGCAATGGTCAGATCTTCCTGTTTTGAAAGCTCTTTGTAAAGAGGATAAGATGTCGTCTTGTTGGCTGAAAAGAGTTTGTAGTGGTGTGTCACTGGAATATTGTGCCCGAGACTTTTATCAATGGATGATTGTAGTATTCAACATAGACAGGCCTGATAAGCAGGATTAGGGACTGGGGTAGGCTTCAGTGCAGAAGATTGCATGTGAATTCTTCTGCCATCCAGTACACTTGTGACCATAGGTATGCTGTTTAATCTCTTCATATCCTTAAGTCTATACCAGTGTAATAAGAGTAATAAAAGTTGGGGGAGGGGTAGATTTGGACATGGTGGTACATGTCTGTAACTTGAACAGTGGAGAACCTGAGGCTGGAGGATTACAGTTGTGAGGCCAGTCACGTTATACAGCAAGTTTGAGACAAAATAAGTTGACATATGTTCAGGTATGTAGAACAGAGACTGATGCCTGCACTCAGTGCTTTTCTGGTCATAATAATATTGCCATTATTTCTGGTAGCATCTCTATGAGTATTTTTTTTTTAATTTTATTTATTTTTGTATGTGTATGAATGTACTGTCTGCATGTAGGTCTATGCACCGTGTCGTGCAGTGCCACAGATGTCAGAAGAGGGCGTCGGATTCCCCTGGACCTAGAGTTAAAGATGGTTTTCAGCCGCCATGTGGGTGCTGGGGATCGAACCTGGGTCCTCTGCAAGAGCAGTTGGCGCTCTTAACTGCTAGGCCATCTCTCCAGCCCCATCTATGAGTATTTTTTTAAAAAACATTTTATTTGTGCTGGGCGTGGTGGCGCACGCCTTTAATCCTAGCACTCAGGAGGCAGAGGCAGGCGGATCTTTGTGAGTTCAAGGCCAGCCTGGTCTACAGAGCGAGTTCCAGGAGAGCTGGGGCTACAGGGAGACCCTGTCTCAAAAAGACCAAAAAAAAAACAAAAATCATTTTATTTGTTACAGCCTTACTGGTCTCATGCAGCCTATGGACACCGCTGCATCTTCACAAGCCTCTGGCTGCTTTGGAAGAAATATTTTCCGACATTTGCATGCTTACTAAAAAGCTACTTGTTGTACCAGGAAAATAACCACAATGTATCGACTTCTCCACATGTTCACTTCCAGCTTCCCTAAGCTTGAGGGGGAAGGAGCCTGTTTCCCCTGTCTCTCTGACTCCCCTTTCACTGTCTGGGCACTTACCGTCTTGGGTGTGCTGCTCTGATTCTGGGAATAGTTCTCCTGGCTTGCTGCTGCTCTCACCCTGTGGCTTCCTCTCTTGGAGTCTCCTTGATGTTGCCGGCTTTGTTGTGCTAGCTGCACATAAGGCCCATGAGAACTGGAGAAGCACAGCACCGATGCCCAGACTGGAGGCAGGAAGGCAGGCAGAGAGCTCCTTCCACAGCTGGAAGATTTGGGTGTTGGCCAGCACCAAGCTGTAATTCTGCAGTGAACTTCTTCCCTAGGTCCTCTGAACTTTTAGATCTTCTGAGTTCTAAAATAAATAAAATTTGTCTTAACAATTTGTTTTCTAATAAAGAGCAGCACCCAAAGTGAAAAAAAAATATTTTTATTTTATTTATTTTGTCTTTTTGAGATAGGGTCTCCCTGTAGCCCCCAGCTGGCCTGGAACTCACTATGTAGACCAGGCTGGCCCTGAACTCACAGAGATACACCAGCCTCTACCTCCTGGGTGCTGGGATTAAAGGCGTGCACCATCATGCTTGTTCTTAAAATATTATTTTTATTATATGTGTATGAGTGTATTGCCTGCATGTATGTAAGTGCACCCATGTCACACAAAGCCCACAGAGGTCAGAAGAGGGTGTCAGAACCCCTGGAACTGGAGTTTTCAATGGTTGTTAGCCACCATGTAGGTGCTGGTATCTGAACCCCAAACCTCTGCAAGAGCAGCCAGGGCTCTTAACCACTGAGCCATCTCTCCAGCCTCCATCTGTGGGTATTTCTATTTTGTTTTTTTTTTAGACAGTGTCTCCCTTTAGTCCCAGCTGCCCTGGAGCTTGCTCTGTAGACCAGGCTGGCCTTGAACTCACAGAGATCCGCCTGCCTCTTACCCCCCCACCCCCAGTGCTGGGATTAAAGGCCTGCAACACCATGCCTGGCACTAAAGACAGTTTTTAGCCACCATGTGGGTGCTGGGAATCAAGCTCGAGTCCTCTTTTTTTTTTTTTTTTTTTTGGTCTTTTCGAGACAGGGTCTCCCTGTAGCTCCAGCTGTTCTGGAACTCACTCTGTAGACCAGGTTGGCTTTGAACTAACAGAGATCTGCCTGCCTCTGCCTCCCAAGAGCTAGGATTAAAGGTGTGTGCCACCACGCCTGGCTCCATGCATTCTTAGGCCGCCTTGCTAGCAGGGTGAGCTTATCCTCAGTACATTGATGAGGAAACAGGCTTAGGGTCATTCTGCTAGTTAATGTTGGAACAGGGATATGAACTGAGGTCTCTTCAAAGCATATAATCTTTCTAGAATCCTCTAAGATTCCTATATTTTTACTCTACCCACTTCATTTCTTTTTTCTTTTTTTAAATTTTTTTTTATGATTTTTATTTTATGTATTATTAGTAAGTGCATTTGTGTAAGTGCACCCATGTGGTGTAATGGACGTCAGAAGAAGGCATCGGGTTTCCCTCTAGAACTGTGAGTTATGGACTGGTATTAGCCGTCATGCGGGTGCTGGGAATTGAACCTGGGTCCTCTGCAAGAGTAGCCACTGTTCTTAATCGAAGAGCCATCTCTCTAGCCCCTCATTTTTCTTTTTTTTTTTAAGATGTATTTTATTTTAAATTATTTATCTCTCTGTGTTGGTTGTGTGCACATGAAGTAAAGGTGCCTTTCAGTCCTCCTGGAGCTAGAGTTACAGGGGGTTATGAGCCACGTGATGTAATAACTGTAAGTACTTGCAAGAGCAGCAAGTACTCATAGCCGTCTCTGCAGCTCCCTTTTTAGTGTGTGTATTTGTGTGTGTGCATACATGTGCCACATACCTGTGGAAGCCTGAGGTTGACACTGGCTACATCTCCTTTGATGTAGGGTCTCTTACTGGCCTGGAGCTCATCAGTTAGGCTAGGCTGGCTGGTCAGTGAGTCCTAGGGATTCAGCTGTCTTTGTTGTGCCAGCCCTAGGATTATAAGCATGTGCTATCATGCCTAGCAGTTTTACATGGGCTGTGAGGATCAAAGTCAGAAACTCATGTTTGTAAGGCAAACACTTTACCAACTGAGCTATCTCCTCAGAGTCTTCTTTTACTTCTTTACTTATTAAATATATAAATAACAAATGTTTACTTGTCAGAGTAAATTGAGAACATGTTCTGAGTAAACTAAATTAGCCTATGTGACTTTTTTTTTTTCTTGTGAGAGGTGTCACATAGTCCATGACAGTGTAGGAGAGAATAATCTTGAACTTCTAATCCTCCACCTCCCAAATGTTGGGATTACAGGCATGGGATACCATGCTAGGATTATTATAACGTTTTTCTTTCTTTTTTTTTTTTCCTGGTCTTTTCAGACAGGATCTCCCTGTAGCCCCAGATGTCCTGGAACTTGCTCTGTAGACCAGGCTGGCCTTGAACTCACAAAGATCTCCCTGCTTCTGCCTCCTCCTGAGTGCTAGGATTAAAGACGTGTGCCACGTTTTTATTTCTTGAGAAGGATTTCATTATGTAGCCTAGGTTGTTCTGGAACTTTCTATGTAGTTCAGGTTGGCCTTGAAATTACTGTTCTTCAAAAAAAAAAAAAAATTACTATTCTCAGGGCTGGAGAGATGGCTCAGTGGTTAAGAGCACTGATTGCTCTTGCAGAGGACCTGGGTTCAATTCTCAGCACCTACATGGCAGCTAAGAACTGTCCTTAGTGCTGGGCGTGGTGGTGCACTGAAAGGGAGAAAGAGAGAAAGAGAAAGAGAGAAAGGGAGAAAGGAAGGAAGGAAAGAAGGAAGGAAGGAAAGAAAGAAAGAGAGAGAGAGAAAGGAAGGAGAGAGAAAGAGAAAGGAGAGAAAGAAAGGAGGAGGAGGGAAGGAAGGAAAGGAAGGAAAAAGGAAGGAAAAGGAAGGAAAAAGGAAGGAAAGAAAGGAAAGAAGAGAGAAAGAGAGAGGGGGAGGAGAAAAGGAAAGAAAGGAGAGAGAGAGAAAGAAAAGAAAGAAAGAAAGAAAGAAAGAAAGAAAGAAAGAAAGAAAGAAAGAAAGAAAGAAAGAAATGATGGTTCTCCTGTTTCAGCCTCCAGAGTGCCGAGATTGCAGGTGTGCATCAGCATGCCCTGCTCCATGTAATGTGACATTTCTCTGAGTCTTGGGAGCTTGCTATTCTAGTAAAGTGAGCTGGCTTTATTATAAGCAGTAATACCACCCTTGCAATTTCCCTGGGTAGTTTGAATGGCTAGGTCATTAGAGAAATCTAATCAAGTATGTATATGTACCCTCTTTTTATACCACTTCCAGGCAGTGATGCTGGATTCCACAGATGTCAACCTCTGGTATAAAATTGGACATGTGGCCCTGAGACTCATCCGCCTTCCCTTGGCTCGTCATGCTTTTGAGGAAGGGCTTCGGTGTAATCCTGACCACTGGCCTTGTTTGGACAATCTCATCACTGTCTTATACACCCTTAGTGATTACACAAGTAAGTTGAGATGGAGGACAGAGGTTGGCTTAGATAAGCTGGTAGTACAGTTTACCTTGCTAGATTTTCTGACAAACTGTCAGGATTGCAATGCGTTCCAGGCTGGCGTCAATCTCACAAGAGATCTGCGTGCCTCTGCCTCCCAAGTGCTAGGATGAAAGACATGCACCACCATGCCCAGCTCATGATTGGAATTTTTTTTTTTAATTCTTTTTTAAATTTTATTTATTTTTGTATGTGTATGAATGTACTGTCTGCATGTAGGTCTGTGCACCTGTGTCATGCAATGCCATGGAGGTCAGAAGAGGGTCTCGGATTCCCCTGGAACTGGAGTTCTCCTGGAATTGGAGTTACAGATGGTTCTCAGCCGCCATGTGGGTGCTGGGGATTGAACCTGGGTCCTCTGCAAGAGCAGTCGGCGCTCTTAACCACTAGGCTATCTCTCCAGCCCTGGAAATGTTTTTATGTACTTGCTTTATTCTGTTTTTCTCTCTTCATTTACTAGGTACTTTGTAGTAATAAGTAATGTGTCTTGTAAGTGATTTTCCCCCTTTATTTCCTTTGTGGATTGTCTTATCTTTTTTGTGTAGGCTAGCTAGTCTTGAGCTCGAAATGCTTGCCACATTGATTAAATGAGAGAAATTTATTGCTCATAGTTTTGGAAGCTGGAAAGTCTAAGATCAGGATGCTGACAGACTGTTATCTGGTCTTGGCTTCTTTGGTTCGTAGAGAGTTATTTATTTATTTATTTATTATTTATTTACTTATTTACTTATTTAATCTTTTTTGAGACAAGGCCTCCCCACAGCCCCAGCTGGACTGGAACTTGCTATGTAGACCAGGCTGGCCTTGAACTCACAGAGATCCACCTGCTTCTGCCTTACAAATGCTGGGATTAAAGGCGTGATGCTGGTGGAGAGTAAGAGAGGAAGTGAACATACTTTGGTCTCTTCTTGTTCTTATAAGAATACCACTCTTCATTATGGGGCTTTGTATTTCTGAAGCTCCATTTCCAAACATTATCATATTGGGGATTAAGGCTTCAAAATAAGAACATTAGAGAGATACATTCTATTCCTTAGTGTTTCATGCTCCTCCAAAGTTCATGTCCTCCTTACTTACAAAATACATTTATTCCATCTCAGCATCCTCTGAGGAATTAACTTGTCCCCACATTAGTTCTAAAGTCCTGTGTCTCACCTAAAAGTTTTAAGTCATGTGTATGTGATGCTAGAGGCATAATTCATACTGAAGCAGAATTCCTCCCCACCTATGGCACTGTTAAGCCAGATAGTTTATGTCCTTCCAAAATGTAATAGTAGGACAGACATCAACTTGACATTTTCTTCCAAAGGGAGAAATAGAAAAGAAGGAAGGAGCTGTGAGTTCCAAATAAGGCTAAAACTTAATAAGGCAAATTCCATTAGGTCATTAGTTTCAGGAATAGTTTTCTTTGGTTTGATGCTGTATCCTCCAGGCCCACTGGGTGGCATTGTCACTCCCATAGCTAAGTAAGGTGACCTCACTTTTGACTTGGCAGGATTCTGTCCTGAGATATTGGTCTGGGATATCCTGGGCCTGTGGGAGAAATGGTAGCCCTAATGACTTTGGAATCCACTTTTTTGAAGGGTAGCACATATTTACAACCTTTCTTCATTTCCTCTTGGTTTTTCTTTTCCCTTTGGTTCCAGTTGACAGTGTTTCTGCTGCCATAATCCCATCTCTATCCAATTAGCTGATTGTTTGTGATTATATTTGATAATCTTGTTATCAGATGTTTAGTCAACTCCAAGATCTTTTGAATAAGCCTTTTCAATTTTTGCAGTATAGGCAGGCTGAGAATTTTTCATATCTTTAAGTCCTAGTTCCTTTTTGCCCAATTCTTTCATTCATACTTGTATTTCATTATACAGTTATCCTTTGGTATCTAGAAGGGATTGGTTATAGGATACCTTGCCCTCGGGGCTGGAGAGATGGCCTAGCATTTAAGAGTGCTGACCACTCTTGCAGAGGACCCAGGTTCGATCCCCAGCACTCACACGGAGGCTGAGAGCTGTTTTTAACTCCAGTTCCAGGGGAATCCGACACCCTCTTCTGACCTCAGTGGCATTGCACAACACGGGTGCACAAACCTACATGCAGACAATACATTCATACACATAAAAAAATAAATAAAATTAAGAAAAAAAGGATACCTTCCCCTCAAAAAAATCAAACTAGAGTCTGGAGAGATGGCTCAGCAGTTAAGAGCACTGGCTACTCTTTCAGAGAACCTGGGTTTGATTACCAGCACCCATGTGGCTGCCAACAACCATCCATCACTCCACAGTTTCAGGGGAATCCAACTCCCTCTTCTGACATATATAGGCAATACACTCATACACATAAAATAAAAATAAATAAAAAAATATTAAAAATACAGCCCCAAACTCATAGATGCTTTAATTACTTGTGTAAAATGGAATAGTATTTGCATATTACCTATGTGCACTGTCATATATGCAAATCATCTGTAGATTACTTACAATACTGAATATATTGTAAATGCTAAGTGAGTAGTTGAATTGTTTAGATACACAAGAAAGATGAACATGTTTGCTACAGTTTTTTTTTTATAGTTATTCATTTGTTATTCAGTTTATGGTTGATTGAATTTGTCCTTTTAGATCTGAGCATGTGACAGGAGGGCTGACAGCATGACAGTTAAGGGCTATGTTGTGTTTTCAATACGTGGCTTAGAAATGCTTAGAAGTCTTCTTAGCTAAGTATCTAATTATTGTTCACATGTACTATCTTCCACAAAATAATCTTCCTAGATAGTCCAGCCAAGTGCTTTGCTCCATTTTAACTAGACTCACCTGTTTCCATTATCTAATAACATTCCATCTGAGACTACAGCAGAATTGCCATCCAAAAATTAAAAATCAGGCATGCTAGTGTATACTTATAATCCAAGAACTAGGGAGGGAAGGCAGGAGGATCAGAAGGGAGTTCAAGGTTCTTCTCAGCTACCTAGTGAGTTAGAGGCTTAGGCCATAGGAGACTCTTTCTCAAAAAGGCATCATCATCAGCATAAATAAAATTTAAAAATCCACCTCTGCCTCCGTGTGCTAATACTATAAGTGTGTCCCAGCATGCTTAGCTAATGTCTGTGCTTTTGTGGATGTTCTCTGTGTCATTGTTTATTCTCTAGTAAGATGGGAGCTTCTGGACAACTCTTCTTTCTGAGCCCTCACCAGAATCAACTTTAACAATCTCTTCATGATAAGATTGCTTTTTTTCCTAGCATGCACCTCAAAAGGTCCATCAACTACTGATCCTAAATCCAAATCTGTTTGCACATTGTAGGTATTTGTTACAGTAGCCCTCCATGTTTTAGTATCAATTTTTGTCTTAGTTCAAGCTGTTACAGCAATATGATATTTTGGGTAGCTTTTTTTTTTTTTTAATCTTTTTGAAACAGGGTCTCCCTGTAGCATTAGTTGCCCTGGGACTCACTATGTAGACCAAGCTGGCCTTGAACTTACAGAGATCCACCTGCCTCTCCATCCCGAGTGCTGGGATTAAAGGCATGCACTACCACGCCTGGCTGTTCTCCACTTTTTCAACCTTGATTAAAGCAAAACATGCACACCATGAAATATAAAAATCTGCAGTATATGGGAATTGTCAAGATGTAAAATATGTGCTATACCCTAGAAGATAGACTTTGTAAATCCCTTTCTACTCATTGCTGCTCCTAAGGCAGCTCGATCTCTTTCCTACTGTTGATACTAGAGATCAGCTTTGCTGAAACTCCTCAAGGTTGAATTGAAAGGTTTGTACTTCTCATCTTGGCTCCCTGCTTGTTCTATGAGTCCCCCAACGTAGGGCAGGGCACAGTAGTCACTAGTCTTTTTAGTTATTTTGTGGTATGTTATGTATAATCATTTTCTACATTAGAGTTTAGCCATTCTCTACATTGACATGTAAGGTGTTCCCTTTCTTCCCCTGGATTTGGGCTCTTATGCATGATGCTGCTGTGAGTGTTCTTGTTTCCATTCTTTGCTCGATTATGTCCTTATTCTCCAGGTTGTCCCAATTTTTACTTCCACTGGCAGAATTTCACTTCTGCAGGGCAACATTTTGATTCTCATGCACTTAACATACATTCATGGAATATACACATACACATGAAATAAAAATAATAAATAGAAAATAAATAAAAACACCTTCATAGAAAATTAAAAAAAAATAGGGGCTGGAGAGATGGCTCAGTGGTTAAAAGCACTGACTGGTCTTGCAGAGGACTTGGGTTTGATTCCCAGGACCCACCTGATGGCAAACAACCACCTGTAACTCCAGTTCCAGAGAATTTGATACCCTCCTCTAATTGTGGGCATTGTACAACATGGGTGAACATTTACATGCAGGCAATACATTCATACACATACAATAAAAATAATAACTAAAATATTAAAAATATATACCTTTAAAATTTGGACTCCTCATGCTGGAGAGATGGCTCAGAAGTTCAGAACTGGTTGCTCTTGCAGGAGATCTGTTTTGTTCCCAGGACCCACATGGCAATTATCAACCATCTGTAACTCCAGTTCCAGGGAATCTGATACCCTCTTATGACTTCCATGGGCATTGCATGCACAGGGACACTTACATACATATGGACAAAACACTCATATACATAAAAAGTAAAAATCAGTGAATAAAAGTATTTTAAAAATCTGGACCCTTTGTGGTCTGACATGACATTAAACTTCACAGAGACCAAATTGACAGGTTTACCTCTGAGAACCTCTTGAAATCTCTGATGAATTTTATATTCATTTTAACAGAGATGTTAAAGCAGTATGTTAAATTGATACTGAGTAGATGTGCTATTGGGCTCCCCTCCACTCATTCCTCTAAGCTTTTTCAGTTCTCCCCTCTGGGGATGGGATAGTACTAGTGAGTTTAGCTACTCTACTCTAGCTAGTGCACCTGCTGACAGCTGGCTTCATCTGGATTCCCGGTATCTCCCTGGGTTTCTCTCTGGAAGGTGATGGTGGACACCATTTTATGGTCCCACTGTGGTGCTAGAGGAGCCATGCATGTCCTTTTTTTTTTTTTGAGACAGGGTCTCCTTGTAGCCCCAGCTGGCCTGGAACTCACTCTGTAGACCAGGCTAGCCTTGAACCCACAGAGATCCACCTGCCTCTGCCTCCCGAGTGCTGGGATTAAAGGTGTGTGCCACCATGCCCTGCTTAAAGACAGTTTGTAGCCACCATGTGGGTGCTGGGAATCGAACCCAGGTTCTCTGTAAGAGCAGTCAGTGCTCTTAACCACTGAGCCATCCTCCAGCCCATGTCCTTCTTTTGAGGTGAGACAGGTACTACTCTGTTGAGCAGCTCAGTTTGTAGCATGTTGAACCATGCTAGAACCATACAGATCTTTTTCTGTTTGCAGGTTGCATAGCCTTTGTGTGCTCTCAGATATATGTCCCCATTGAGCTTTGTCAGTGGCCTCCTGGTTCCTGAAGTGGCCCCCCAGAAGTATGTCACTTCCTTCTCCCAAGGCCTACATGCTCACCTTGCCCTGGCTTCTCCTCTCTGGTTTGCTCCTAATTCCCAGTTCCTTTTTCTGCTTTTTCTCTGCACATTAAAATTACAAAGTACACCCATGGTAGTAGTCCCAGGAGGAGTGGAGCTGGTGTGCATCTCAGCCCTCTTCCCTGTTTTCACTGCTAAGACCCGGCCATGCAGAGTTGCCAAGAGTCATAGCGGTCCCTTTTGCCAGAGACCATTTGTGCCCATTTATACGTGTTAAAGGCTTTCATAATTCACTTCATAATTGTGGTTCCTGAATCTGTGCCATCACATGTTTCTCTGTGTATTAGTTTGCCTGTTACTTTTCTCTATTCCTGGATGAGCCTTGGTTGGCGATTTGCCATATCAATGATTTGAGGAGGCTCTTTATTTTAACATGAATGCTTCACATGTCTTAAATTATAGGTAATAACTTTATCAAGTTTTTTTGTTTGTTTCTTCATTTCTTTTAGAGAGAGTCTCCCTCTAGCCCCAGTTGGCCTAGAACTCATTATGTAGACCAGACTAGACTCAGTCTTATAGAGACCCACCTGCCTCTGCCTCCCAAGGGCCAAGATTAAAGGTGTGTGCTGCCATACCTGGCTATAAACAGTTTTTAAAAGGGAAAAAAGGCTGGGCGTGGTGGTGCAAGCCTTTAATCATAGCACTCAGGAGGCAGAGGCAGGCAGAGAGACCCTGTCTCAAAAAGACCAAAAAAAAAAATTAAAAAGGGGGGGAAGGAGAATTTAGGTAAGCAAAAATAAACCAGTTTTGTGTGTACAAATGGAATCATAATACACAACCTGCTCTGTACCCTTTCTTCCTTCCAGTGCTGTATTCTCACCTGTCTGGTCAGTAAAAACATTTCTTGATTAGTGTGCAGTGTGGACTGGTTGGCCAGTGTTCGGCTGATCCAGCCAATATGTGGATTTGGTAAACTTTACTTAGCAGTGGTAGGAGAGAGTGGTTGCAAAATATTTTGAAAGCTGTTTTCCACTTAGCCAATAGCTTATCACTGTGCGACTTGTAAAGTTTTTGCAGCAATTCTCAGATGTCAAGTTTGTCCAGAAAAGTCAGTGTGTTTCATGCTGGCACTGGTTAGGTCTACTTACGCTGGGACCAGTGTCCATCTCTTCTGGGTATCCCAGAAATTGGCTGAATCGGTTAAGCTGCTATCTATCTCCTCATTATCACTGTGCATGTCTTTGATTCCAGAGCAGGAACATGTTCCTTGTGTTAACTGCAAGGTTAGAGCTTTGAGTGCAGTCGGAAGTCCTAACCTGTTTTCTTTCCTGCTAGCGTGTCTGTACTTCATCTGCAAAGCACTAGAGAAGGATTGCCAGTACAGCAAAGGTCTTGTCCTCAAGGAGAAGATCTTTGAAGAGCAGCCTTGTCTCCGGAAGGATTCACTCCGAATGTTCCTCAAGTGGTAAGAACTGCACCCCATCTTCATGTGTGGGTGTTGAATACCAGGAGCACACGTTATTCTCTATGTCCTCACCACCCTGAGGTTGGAGCCGCTAGACTCCAGGGCTTCACGATCTGTGGGATTCTTATTGACTGAGCTTACTTTAATTTGCCCGTTTTTCTTTTTTTTTGGTCAGGGTTAAGTACTAAGTGTTGAACCTAGGATTCTAACTCCCTGCCGAGGTTTTGTCATCAGTACTGCACAAGCTCAGTATCCTAAACATGCCTCTGACCTTGTGTAGTCCTGCCTTGCCTCCAGAATAGCTCACTCCTAGCTGTGTCACCTTAGAAGTCCTTTGCAGCCTGGTCCCCAGCTTCTCTCTTTCCTTCTGTTTTTCCCTCCCAGGCTTTTTTTGTGTGAGTAGCTTCAAGTCTTGGTACATCCCTACCTGGCCCTGTTGTGACCATCCTGTCTCCTCAACCTGGCTCTGACTACTCTGACACTCCCCTGCTACGTCCCACTTCTCTACCTGTCTGCATTGGGCCTCCTTCACATTCCAGTTCTCAGATGGAGCCTCTGCACCTCTGAGCTCTGGATGCCAATCTCCCAATCGCTTGCCCTCTTGGTGTTCCCTGGCCCCTGGAGCTCACCTGTTGGGGATTAGTGGCTATTTATCTAAGGGTCTTTTCCCCATGAGCTTAATTCTGTGTTCACAACTAATGTTCCTGGGGAGATAGTTAAGTCCCTTAGTAGTTGTATAGGATAGTCCTTCTGAAGGCATCAGGATAGTCTGGGCAGGAAGGCAGATATGTCATTTTGGTCATAGTGTGGCTGTAGGAGGACACCCAAGGCTTCAAGTCTCCCCTCCCCCCTACATTTTGGAGTCACTGTTGATTTTGGAAATACTGTTGGTTTTGGTGAAGTTGATTTGTCTAACGACTTTTTTTGTTAGGATGGGCAGGATAGGATTTTATCTTCTATGGCTTTTCAGACGTGAAGGTGATAAAACTGTTAATGCATATGAAAACTGTTTCTCCACCCAATTGTGAATTGTGAAAGGAACAAAGGGCTTTTGTCATTTCCAGTGTGGCCCACGCCTTTAATCCTAGCACTTGGGAGGCTGAGGCAGGCGGATCTTTGTGAGTTCAAGGCCAGCCTGGTCTACAGAGTGAGTTCCAGGACAGCTGGGACTACAGGGAGACCCTGTCTCGAAAAGACCAAAAAAAAAAGAATGCTTATGCTTATTACACCCATTTGAGGACAGACTCAAGTGGTAATTTATGTTCATGAAGAATCAGTTCTTAAAAAAAAAATCAGTTCTTGATTAGAGGGTATTAACGTAAATGTATCCCTGTTTCTAAAATTTACCCTTGGCACTAGCTTTAATACTATAATTTCTCTTTTCTTATGCACTTTTAGTGACATGTCAATTCATGATGTATCAGTGAGTTCAACTGAGACACAGGCCATCATAGATGAGGCTCTGGGACTTCGGAAGAAGAGGCAAGCACTGATTGTACGGGAGAAGGAGCCAGACCTGAAACTAGTGCAGCCCATTCCTTTCTTCACGTAAGTCATCTGGTGCCCCTGGGAATGCTTGGTTGTCTGGTGGGACACTGCCCTGCATAGGAAGGAGAACCTCCAGGCTGGTAGCATGGGTGGGATTTGGTGCACAGTTGCCAGAGGGCTGGAGGTGTGCCCCTACTTCTAAACTAATAAAAAGTAGCTTCACTCCCTGAAGCACACCCATCCAAGCTGCTCCTGCCTCTTACCATTACTCGCCCCAGCCACCAGGAATGTTCCTGTAAGGCTCTTTTCAGCCTTCCTTACTGAGGGGGAAACTGGCATTTGGCAAGTACTAGCCAGGAGGGAACCTGGGACCCAAGAGTTGGGCCCAGGTGTGGCCTACCTAGGCTATACTTCTTGGATGTCAAATCTTTGCTGAATCAATCTTTGTCAAATCAAGGCCAGGTGAGGTGCCCTGTAAGATGGGCCTTAGCATAGGCCCTTGTGAGCCCTGGAAGGGCAAGCTGGTGTTGGTGGCCTACTGGAGTTGGGGTAGTTTAGCACCTTAGTAAGCTTTGGCATTTGATTTCTGCTTTAAAAATTCAGGTATTATGGGTGTGTTGGCTCATGCCTGAAATCACAGAATTTAGGAGGCTGAAGCAGGTACATCTATCTCTGTGATTTCAAGCCCAGACTGATCTACATAATGAGTTCCAGGCCAGCTGGTATTACATAATGAGACCATCTCAAACATAAGCATACAAAAATTCTGTCATTAAGTCGTTAGTCTTTAAACTTAGTATACCCTGGCTTTGGTGTTCTAATCCATCTTCCCATCCCCCTCAACAAGCACCTTAGACTCATTGCCACAGAGGTGCAGAGTTCCTCTCCTGGATCACACATGCTCGGGCCCATTCAGTGCAGTCCTGGTCTGATGCTAGTAGTTGGATGACCCAAGGACATAACATGTTATTCCTTAAAAGCTGGGAGTATGGGCTGGAGAGATGGCCTAGCGGTTAAGAGCGCCGACCGCTCTTACAGAGGACCCGGGTTCGATCCCCAGCACCCACATGGCGGCCGAGAACCGTCTGAAACTCCAGTTCCAGGAGAACTCCAGTTCCAGGGGAATCCGAGACCCTCTTCTGACCTCCGCGGCATTGCACGACACGGGTGCACACACCTGCATGTAGACAGTACATTCATACACATACTGAAATAAATAAAAAATTAAAAAAAAAAAAGAAAAAAGCTGGGAGTACTCATAGGGGGTGTCCTAATAAAATAGAACATTTGGGGCTTCTGCTGGGGTGAAGGTGGGTCACTGTTTCTGCTTGAGCATGGTCTGTTCCACATTCATGGGATTTTGTCAGTTATGATAATGACAAAATGCTGACTGCTTTCACCAACCTCTGTTGAGATCACAGCTCTGGGAACAGCTCTGCTGAATCTGCACAGGCCAGTTGGTCTTTGTGACAGGGCGCTGACCAGATATGATGGCTCTTTCTTTGCAGGTGGAAGTGCCTTGGAGAGAGCTTGTTGGCCATGTACAACCACCTCACCACCTGTGAACCCCCAAGGCCTAGCCTTGGCAAGAGGATTGACTTGTCTGACTACCAGGACCCCAACCAGCTGTTAGCACCCTCTGTAGTGGTGACCCCTGTCAGCACGATCCAGCCATGTCCTGTCAGCACCAACCCAGCTGCTTCTATGGTTGAGCCTATGCTCTCCTACTCTTCTGTGACCACAGCCAGCTTCCCCTTGGACAGTCCTGGCCTGTTGGACACAGGCACTCCTGTGGGTGAGCAGGGCTCCTGCAGTCATCTTGAGAAGCACGTTTGTTAAGCCCAGTAGGGGCCTTGACATCTCTGAAGAGATGAGTCATGCTGGTCCTTGTGGCCTGAGTGAAAAATGGGAGCTCCAGCCTTGAAGAGAAACCGGGCAGCCTGGCCTCAGGGCTACCACCGAGGCACTGACCCTAGTGGGGTGAGGGCTCTGGAAGCAGCTCCTTGCTCCTTGGCAACTCCCTTTTGAGCTGCCAAGTTGTGGCATAAAGGTTCCTCTTCTGCCTTGTGATGTGACACTTCCCAGCCCTTGTCACCAGTCCTGCTTTTTTGCTGAGTGCAGGCATTATGATTTCTTTGACCTTAGAAAACAGTCAAGCTACCACTGTCTGTGGTAGTACATTTTTGTACTGTTTTGTTGATTTTTCTGGAGTTTTACAGTTTTTGACAAGAGCTCTCATCCACTTTCTTGGTTTCACTGTCACTGTATAAAAGAATCCTGTGGCAGTTAGAGACATTTGTAAATGACTGTGGGCTTTGGGTTGTTTCCTTTTTGTCAGTCATACATGACACCCCCTGTTTTGGATAGCTAGGTTCTCCTGCTCTTTTCCTGTTGTTGGGTATTCAGTGCTCTGTCTATCCCAGGTATATTGACAGAGGCCCCAGAGGCTCTTGCAGCTGATCAGTATTGAGAGTAGAAATGTTTTGAGTCCTGGCTTTTGGGTCTTTTCAGTTTACTTAGGACTCTTTGTTGTTGAAGAGGAAAGATTTCCTGACTATTAAAGAAGAGTTCATGCTGGTAGAACTGTCAAAAGGGGGAACTTACATTTCTGGGCTCATTGTTTTTCTCAGCTGCCATTGTATAAGATTTTAATTTGCATTCTTTTGTGAAGGTGATATTTCTGGGGGAGATAAATCTAAGAAAGGGGTTAAACGGAAGAAGATTTCAGAAGAGAGTGGAGAGACAGCAAAACGGAGATCTGCTCGTGTTCGAAATACCAAGTGCAAAAAAGAAGAGAAAGTAGACTTCCAGGAGCTTCTGCTGAAGTTCCTGCCGTCCAGGTACTGTGCAGTTGTTTTGTTTTGTTTTGTTTTTTTTGAGTTGCAGAAGAAGCAAACCCTCAGTCTGCCATTGTATCTCCTCATTCCATCATCACCTTCTCCTCAGGGTACCTTCCTTGTTTCCCCTTAAACTTGTATGAGTATACAGACCATAGATCTCACTAGAATGGCATTTAGGTTTTTCTTACCCTTCCTGATTGCAGAAGCTATACCTGGTTTTTCTATTGGGAATTTGAGCTCTCACAAGATGAGTGGCTCAGGGAAGTATAGGCAACATAGTCATGAAACTTGCTCGTTCTTGAGGGCTTTGGGTCTGCTACATAGCCCTGTTCAAACCTTTTCAAGTCCTATGGAAAGAAGCTGCCTCTCTGCTTTCAATGAGCTTGTGCTTACCTGCCTGACTTTTTATATATATATATTAAAGGCGAGTGCCACCACGCCTGGCTCTAATACATTTTTATGTACTTAACACAAAAGAGAAAAAACCATGATGGAGTCAAAACTCGAAAAACAATGAACTTTATATCCTCTTTTATGATTCATGTGTCTTTTACCTGCATTCTATCCTATATCATCCAGTATTACCCTTCTTGTTCTCCTTTCTAAATGTTATACTTCTCAGATGTCTCCTGCCTTGGAAAAAAAAATGTTATACTATACCCACACATACATTTATTTACATATATACATGTATACATTAAAGACTAAGATCTGCATGTGAGGGAAACATGGGGATCTCTTCTTTCTGAGATTGGGTGACTTCACTTAATATTACACAGTCTAACTCCTTCCATTTTCCTGCATGTTTTGTGACTTCCTTTTTTAAATTAATTAATTAATTTATTTATTTATTTTTTTGTCTTTTCGAGACAGGGTCTCCCTGTAGCCCCAGCTGTCCTGGAACTCACTCTGTAGACCAGCCTGGCCTTGAAATCACAAAAATCCGCCTCTCTCTGCCTCCCAAGTGCTAGGATTAAAGGCATGCGCCACCACGCCCAGCAAGTAAGGTGATATTTTAAAGTAGTTTTAATTTGCATTTCCCTGATGACTGGGGATATTCAACACTTTTTTTAAATTTTATGTATTTTTTTTATTGTTATTAAACTTGTTCATACTTCACTTGCCTGTCCAATTTAGACTCATTTCCCTTTCCATGCCCCCCACCCTACCCAAGTTCATGCATTCTGCCATACATGTCTTGCATCTTTTTCTGAGTCTTTCCAAAGTTTTTACAAAGCAGAGGATCATTGTTTTGGGGAGAACTTCACTGTTTCAGTCAGTTTTTTGGTCCCAGTTCTTTTGTTGTTGTTGTTCCCTCCGATTTGTATTGTATCAACATGTGCATATATGTATGTGCGTGTGTGTGTGTGTGTGTGTGTGTGTGTGACCTCTACTAAAATTATGTCATCTGCAAATTTCATGATGTCATCTTTCTTTACTGCTGCGTAGAACTCCATTGTGTAGATGTACCACATTTTCTCTATCCACTCATTGGTTGAAGGGCACTTGAGTTGGTTCCAGGTCTTCACTATTGTGAAGAGAGCTGCAATAAACATGGCTGTGTTTGTATCTCTGTGGTAGGATGAGTTTTGTGGGTATATACCCAGGAGTGGTATGACTGGGTCAGGTGGGAAGCTCATTTTGAGTCTTCCAAAGATTCTCCACACTGCTTTCCATAGTGGTTGTATGAGTTTACATTCCCACCAGCAGTGGATGAGTGTTCCCCTTTCCCTACAACCTCTCCAGCATTTGGTATTATTTGTTTTCTTGATCCTAGCCAGTCTTATCAGAGTGAGATGATATCTTAAAGTGGTTTTGATTTGCATTTCCTTAATTATTAGCAATGTTGAACAGTTTTTAAGATGTTTCTCTGCCATCTGTATTTCCTCACTTGTGAAGTCTCTATTCAGCTCTTTACTCCATCTTTTGAGTGAGTCATTTGTTTTCTTTTTTTTCTTTAAATTTAAAAAAATTATTTATTTATTTATTTATTTATTTATTTATTTATTTATTTATTTATTATGTATTTGTCCTGCATGTAGAGTTTGTGCACCGGTGGTATGTTGCCACAGAGGGTCAAGACGAGGGCGAGGGTGTCACTCCCGGAACGTTGGAAGTATGAAGACGGGTTCTCAGCCGCCATGTGGCGTGCTGGGGACTCGAACCCAGGAGTCCTCTGCTAAGAGCAGTCGGTTGCTCTCATAGAACCCACTTTAGGCCATCTACTCCGCAGCCCAGAAGTATTTGTTTCTTTTCTTTGTTTTTTGAGAGTAGTAGTTTAATTCATTCTGGAGACGTTAATGCTCTTTCAGATGTTACATGAAGTGAAGTTTCCTCACCACTCGTTGTGATGGATTGTTCTCTTCACTTTCCCTGAATTGTTTCCTTTCTCTGTATCCAGAAGCTTTTGACGGTTTAATGAGGGTCCCACATTGTCAATTGTCCACCTTATTTCCCTGTGTGTTTGCTTGCTGTCTGATTTAGAAAAGTTTTCGCCTATGCCATATTGTCTATGTGTAGATGCTGCTTCCCAATGGTTTGTTTATTCTCTAACCACCTTCGAGGTTTGAGGTTGTCACATTTCGACGGTCTTTGGTTGATCCATTTGGAGTTGACTTTTTTGATACTTGGTGAACGGTACGGGGTTTAATTTCATTCTTTCTACAATGTGGTATCTCACTTTTGCCGAAGACAACCCTATTTGCTAAAGATGCTTGTCTTTCCCCAATGTGTCTTCTTGGGTCCCCCTTCACAATATGACTGTTGGCTGAACAAATGTGTGTTATGAGCTCAAGTTTGGATCTTCAGTGTTTTCTCATTTGGTCTACAGGTTCTGTTTTCTGCCTGCCAGTCACCAGGCTGGTTTTTTGTTCTTTATAGCCCATGCTTGTTAGCTTTGATGCTCACTGGTATAGAATCCCCCCTGGTATTGCTCTTTTCACTATAGGGTCTGCTTGTGCTATTGGTTTGGTCTTTTGTTGTTTCCATTTATTTAAGATTTTATTTCCCAGGCCTGATGAAGAATGTCTTTGTGATTTTTAATTGGAATTACATTGGATTGGTATATTAGTTTGCGTTAGGATCGACGCATAGAATATGGACATCTTTTACGTTAGATTAGATTTTTCCAAATCCTCTGAGCATGGGAGGTCTTTCCTCTTCTGGATCTCTTTTCTTCAATCTCCTTCTTCAAAAGGAGTGTTTATTAATTTTTGTTGCAGAGATCTGTTGTCTTTTGTTAGTTAGGTTTGTGTCCCTAGGTAGTCTTTTATTGTTTTGAGGCTATTGTTGTAGAGTGGGAAGATTCTCCTGTTATCTTTCTCTCGTTGGTTGTTGTTTGTGTTGGTGTAAACGACAAGAAGAAGAGAGAATACCATTACTGTAAAAAGAGATGAGACTTACTGATTTTTCTTAGTGTTACACATTTATCTCTTGTATCCTTGCGTCCTAGTAATTCCACCTATCTACAAGTCTACTGGTACAACACTTCCTTAATTGTGTCCTGACGGTAGCTTCTCTTTAGGTGGAGTTTTAAGCATCTCTTAGGTTGAGCTTAAACTAATATCCGTAATTGATCCTCTGCATCCAAGGCGGAAGATTCGTGTAGGAGAGTAGTTACTTGGCACTTACCTTCCTCTTTTCCATGGTTAGTACTTCTTTTTTAATTTCCCTCTTGTCCATTTATTTTTTTTATTAGTGACCATTTTTATTTATTTATTTTCCCCTTCCTTATCTTGAGGTATGATAACAAGTAAAAGTACAACAAATCACACCCGAGAAACACCACAAACAGACCACCTCTTACGGACACGCACTCATGACCTACTTTATTTTCTCAGCCTAAGAATCGCTTAACTCCAATCTCATAAGTTTGCTGAATGGAGAGGGATTCATCAAAAGTATGATACCATTCATACGCTTTACATACTTGTACATGACTCACGCATCCCTTTCGTATTTTTCTTATATTTAGGTAGAGGTTTGCTATTGATACCATAATTGATACACAGTCCAGCAGTGAGTACATAGCTGTTTGAAATTTGCGAGGTCTGTTTGAAACATCAGCCAACAGGTGGCGTTATGAAGCTGAATGAGAAATTGGATTTTGTTCATCACAACCTCAGTTACTTACATTTAGAAATAAATCACATCCTTTATCTCCCCACCGAAGTCGGGTTTCTCTAAGTTGTAGCAGCCAAATTCAGTCTATCATTTGCAGTAGCCTTGTACTTCAGGATAAAATGTTAATGTACGAAACAAAAGGGGGAACTTTGTTCCTTTAATTTTTTTCTTGTCTCTATACTGACAACTAACAGCTGTATATTTATGTTAACATATATTTTGTGGCAGTAGAAACTTTTAAAAATTTACATATCTTCATTTGTTTATGAGTGTTTTGCCTGCAGGTATGATGTGCCTCCCGCATGCTCCGGAGGCGACTGGAAGAAACGATATGAACCCTAGCTGTCAGACAGATAATATCAGGGTGTATGCGTGACATTGTGGGAAACCCAGGTCCCGTCTGCTACCCAAGTTACTAGTGATAAACCCTATAATTATGAGCCAACTCCATTCACCCACATGCATAAGTTCATGACTGTGCTCGCATTCACATACTATCCTTGTATCAGCAGCGCGAGATTGAGAGTTAGTTCATGCTAAACTTAACCTACAATCTCAGTGAATGCTTTTTTACCTCTCCTTACTATCTGTTTTAGTTTTAGTTTATGCTCACCTAATTGTCAGTTTATATATAATAAGCAAGAAAAAAATTAGAACTAGGAGTGTTTGCAACTAATAATATGCTGCTTCCACTTTTCGTGTGCTGCTAGAATGCTGCCCAAATTGACTGTAAATATCTTCAAACGGGGATTAGAACGATGCACGGGCAGTTGCCTGCCAGCATAATTCATTATCAGCGTGTCAACATTACATCTTTTCTACCATCAAAGAGCTTACAGTTACCGCGAGGTAAAATTAATGCACCGAGGTCTGGAAGGGATGGTTGCACTCAATTAAAATGAAAAAAAAACAAACAAACAAAAAAACCACGGTTGATACACAGGTGTCACACTCTGAGCCCTAAGAGAATGACTAGCACGGACAGCCGGATCCCATGGGTGCACTGGGTCATAGTCTCTTTCATTCAGTGCAGCTCCACCTTCAGGAGCCGCTCCCTCTCTCAAAACACAGCAGAAAGCATAAGAAGATGTGTCATATCAACCTCTTGTTTCATGCACACCACCACAAACACACACACACAACACCCCACTACCACACCACTACACACAGATACACATATAGTCACAAGCATATACGCCTATCTGCATGCATACACTTCCAAAATAACAGAGCAAGATTTAGAAACAGAGAGAGATACAAATCTTTATGTTAATACATCAAAGTAACAAGATGAAGACACGTAAACAAGGAGAGAATAACCAGTTGCCACGAGTACTTCACAGTTTACGTTGTACATGGCGTGTCAAGAGATCAATAGGATTGCAAGTTGACACAGGAAATACATACTTATCAATCACTCATTAACATACTGACCGCACTGCATTACTTATATAGACGACAACTCTCCAAGGTATGAACTCACTATTTTTCACCAGCTCAAATAGCACCTTTATGTACGCAGTACACTCTTTTTAAGCCACGAGAGCGAAGAATGGTTTTCAGCTGTGTATACGCAGCATCTGCCAAAATGTGCGTCTTCTCATAGAATCAAATACTTACACGTGTGTTAGTAAATTGGCCTTAAAATGGTTTTCCGATGGAAATAGTTCGGAATGTTTATGGGATGCATTTTTCAGACGATGCATGTATTATCCGAGAATTATTTACTCTAAGTATAGATGATTAAGGATTTATTCATCGTGTCCATGTCCACTTGTGATTGTGCCTAGCGCACTCATAGTTAGGGTCACAACTTGTTGGCATTGCATGAGGGATGGGGGAGTCGTTGATGCCACATCCATTTCACATGGTATCGTCAATTGCTCGGCCTTAACCCAGGTGAGTTTTTAGCAGATTGGTGCCATGCAGACGTATGACGAATCCATAAGACTTAAAGACTTATTGTTTTTCACCTTTAATGTGTCAGATTCGAATGTATTGTTCCCTTTAGACCGGATCGAGGAATGCTATGTGACGCCGTTTGATCCATAAGCAGATGTCCGTCATTGGAGCTTACAAATTCACAGTGTAATGGCTATTCCCATTTTCTGCACACTTTGATGAAAAACTTTAGATGATAACACGGTTTTCTTGTCCGCCTAGATGTGGGAGTATGGGGGAGTTTCTTGATATTCTTCCCAGGGTCCGCTAACCGTTCGGTTATATGAACTGTTGATCGGATCGCTGTTATTGATGTATCGTGTTACTCTATGAATGATTATGAACTGTAAGTATATGCGGCTTTACTGTGCACGATAGTTTCCTCCTGTTTGTGGATCGATCCGCCTGGGAGAATAGGAAATAGGGTAGAACCCCCTCTATGATGTTCACTCCGATACTAGGTATGACTCTGTTGGGGCACATGTCTCCCCACACAAAGGCATAAGTTGTAACTCCAATCAGCGATACTCGCCCCACGTTGTATTTACAGATCCACCACGACATCGTTAATGAGAACTAGTTATTTAATTAATTAAAATGACACTTGTAAAAAGGCCTTAGTTTATCTACATAGACCACAATTTTTTATGCCTATTTACCTGTGAATGTCTTATATGTTATTGGTACACAATCCTACGCTCATCTCTCTTTGTTTTCTCTAGCCCAGTCGTAGTCCTTACAATACTATCTTCATCTAAATTGCCAGTAATCTCATCTATCCACGATCCTTTCATCTAATGCTTATGTGTCGGTTGCTTCTTTCTATTATCTTGAGGCGAGGGACGTACTGGCCTCGGGGTTTTTTGTCCGGTCACCCCACCAATCTACCTGTAGTAACTCCATCAGATGAACATCCTTTGGAGATCCATCAGTTTCGATTTTACTCTCTTCTTGACTTGGTAAATGACCGCCGTATGTAGACTCTTACCCAGCTGAAGCCTTCTTTTCGATGTCTATCGTTATCTCTCATTGTTATGTATTCAAGTAAAACTCTCTTAAGAGTGTTACATTCCTGGAAATAGCCCTTAATTCTAGCCCCTACAGTTAACAGTCTTTCCTAGCTGGGACCTTTAGAAGATTCTAAACCAAAGATCTGGCCGCGCCTCTTGGCGTTAGACACATTCGCAATTCGGCGACTACCATCCTTCGACGTCCTGGGACCTAATAACGGATCTCTTTTCCTTTGGGGATTGGCACCTCCAACGCCTCGGGCCCAATTTCATCTCTTAAGATCATTTTATTCTGTGGAGTTTTTCGATAACCAAACATCCGTCATTGTTTGTACATCGTATACGATTCTTTCTACATCTCGCGTCTGGCTACATCAGCTAGCGGCTCTCTAGTGACCAAGTAGTCACTTCATATACAGTATTATATGTGATGTGTAACCCCTCTTCTGTATCCAACATGCAACCTGTCTGCATCCAATCATACTATAGAGGTCAATATAGTCTTGTATTACAGGAACGGCAGCCAGTACACCCAAGTTTAGACAGTCGCAGCAGATATTCTACAGCATTTGTCTTAATGATAATAGCTGCAGAGATTCAGAATAGAAGATTGAATAGATTAGACAGGGCAACAAACAATAAATGAGTGGCAAGCAGAACGTCAAGATAATAACTGATCTAGATTAATACTCGAATTAGTTCTTCTTTTACTTGGTTTGGATTGTCATTTTCCTGCGTTTGACCGGGTATGAGAGGTGATGCCTGATCGTAGTCAGATCATTGATCATAAACGAACGAAGATATGGTGATTCTATAGGCCGCGAGATCCTTATAAATAAAATTCCTAGACGACAGGTTGGGCTTACACTAAGATTGACAAGAAACAAGAGACTGGCGTAACATATTTCCCCCCCCTAATTTTATATTATAATAGATTTGCGCCGCTGGAGGAGAAGGAGGACGATTTCCTAGCCTTAGCTGACCGAGGTTAATCCTTGAGGTTCTTGTAATCAAAGTACCCAAGAGACACCCAAGTATTTTTAGTAATAAAAGTCATAAGCCTCTTTAAATGTTTTTAACAGAATTCTTCCTTGCCCTCCTGTGTAGAAGGACCCTTGCATCTGGGTGCGCAATTACCCATGGCACCAGCGCCTCCCACTGGGCAACTTCGGTTTATTGGTTGGGAAAAGTTACAGGATTTTTCTCATTGGCCTGGAACAATCATCTCTCAGTCCTTAAGTTGGGCACGTGTGGTTCGCTTGTGCTCCTTCAATGTCATTCTTTTATAATTATTGCTCGCCTCTCCTCTGCTTATGAACCTCGGCGACTGTTGATCTGCATTCTTGCGTTAATTTTTGGGCCTGAGTCCTACCCAGCAGGATTTCTCGAGGTATTCATCCATTTGTCTCTTGATGCGTTTTCGCAGAACGTGTAGTCCATACGTGTCTTCTTGACGCAGTCATTCCCGCTGTGTGTTCTATATGGAGTGCTTTTTTTTGCTATGTCGCATCAACTGTTTCTGCTGGGTCGTTGGCTGTGTCTGTGAGGTATTTCCAGACAGGCGAGTACCCTGTAACTCATATACGAATTTTCCATCTCATGAATTAAAAAGGGGTTGTATGTTTTTAGAACTTTTGTAATAACTTATACTGGTTTGTACTAGCCAATACGACACCACACGACACAGTGATACTGATCCATATCTTGGTTTCTATTCTTTCTAAGCTACGAACTCATAATTTCGCATCATTGCATATTATTTTTTTTTTATTTTGATTTTTTTTCCTATTTTTTTTTTTTGGTACATTATATATATATAAAATTTTACATTAATTACTGTTATTTTTTTTAGCTCGTTATTACTATAGATTACATGGATAGATATGATAGTCAGACGCTAACGCTTGTTTATCGGATTTTTTTACACTTGAGTAGGTTTTGAATATGATTTTTGGCTATATTGAATATATCTTTTATGATATTATTGTTATTGCTTTTTTTTGGTCTTTGCTTATAGTTATCTGACAGGGTTCTCCCTTGTAGCCCAGCTAGTTTCAGCTTGATTATCTGCTCTCCACTTGTTATGCTGACCTGGATTTTCTGTGCTTTCGTTACGAATTTGATTCTTCACTTCCAAGTTTATGTTATGACGTTCCTGCCTCTTCCGAACGCCAGGCTTAGTGTGGTTATCTGTTTAGGATTTTTGGAATTTATTTATAGTTAATTAGGGTCATTTAGTTTCGTTTATTAATTGCGTACACCGGTTGCATCTTGTTGTCTGTGACTTGTATAGATTTTATCGATCTGAAGGTGCTAGATTGCCTAGATGCACAGATTGTACTAGAAAGGACATATAGAGAAGATGCTATTATGTAATTTCTTAAATGAAAAGTGAGAACAGTTCCACTCAATAGACTATGCTAGTTTCGACCCTCATTTATTTGTGGTATTCTTTATGATCCTATCGTTCATACTTTATAATATAAATATACGGTGTAATACCGGTTGGGCCCAACACTCTCATAATTTGAAGGTAGCGTGATAAAATTTCTAATTAGTACTTCACACAGTATGACTCTATTTTTGTGGCCTTCTCAGGACCTTCTGTCACCAAGACAAGAGCCCTTTGGGTTTGGAAGGCAAATCACTTGGCTTCCCAGTAGTCAGATCAGTGGCCGGGTGGCCTCAAGAAGCAGCTCTCCACTAACCCTGCCATCTGGGTGTCAGTGGCTTCTGTTTTTAGCATACATGGCATAATGAAGATATTTGATTAAGTTGTTGGAAAAAAAGAACTTAGATCGTATTTTTTTCTTTAACTCTGCATACTTAAAAACCAAAAAAAAAAGTTAAAAAATTTTTTTAAGTGTCAAGGCTTCACTTGAGCTTTGGTATGAAACAATTTAGAGGCTGAAGAGCTGGTTCAGTTGTTTACGCGTCAAGACAGACTGTTCTCGCCAGTGGGAGGCCGCTGTTGAGCCCTAGCCACCTCACACTGGGCAGCTCATCACCCACCACCTAAGCACTTGTAAGTCCTGCTCCAGAGGATCTGATGCTCCATGGACTCCACATGTCCCATGTCATGCGAGAGTGATTTTGCCCTCAGCTGCAGGAGCTGCTTCTGTTCAAATCTACCGGTACCGGAAGCGGCGAGTAATGGATGTTTGTTAGCTGCCATTGTGGGGTGCTGGATTCAAACCCTGGGCTTCTGCAAGAACAGCCTAGTGCTATTAAACTGCTGCGCCATCTCTCCAGCCCTATTTGATTACAGGGAATGATCACCATGTTGGTTTTATTCAAAAACTCAGCAGCATTGTCATGCTAGACAAGGCTCTCTACCAAGTGGGCCCAGACCCAGCATAACTTATCATTTTTTGACAGGGTCCCCCTAGTCCCAGTGCACCTGAAAGTCACTTATATGGACCAGGCTGGCGGGTTTTTTGCGCATTTTACTGATTTGTATTGCATTGTGTGCTGTGCCCCTACCTTAAGCGTGTCTGGGTGTTCTGAGTGCCATGTGTGGAGGTCAGAGGAAAAACCCAAAGGAGTTGCGTCCCTTGTTCATGATTCTGGAGATGGAGCTTGGGTCACCAGGCTTGCCCAACAGGGTTTCACCCACTGGGCATCTCACAGCCCTGTCTGCTCTCCTTTTTCTGTTTTCAGTGTACTCAGTGTTTCTTTTTCAGCAACTTTGTCCTTCATCATGAAACACTTGGCCATGCGGCTGCCTCCTAGGAATGTCCGAGGCTTTGTGATGCTAACTAGCCCTGTGACTGAAAGGGTGGGCAGAGGAGGGAGGTGAGGAGCCTGCAGGTCACTGTCATGGGAGGACAGTCACTGGGCTGGACTCTGACTCTTGTGAGCACAAATTTGGGCAAGACAGCTGGCATCCCTGCCCTTGAAGCCATAAAAACCATAAACTTTAACTGTCAGGAGAAGACTACCATTCCTCCACTCCACTAATAGCAGGGTCAGACGGCAGGATTCTGGGTCGGAAAAAGTAGCGGAAAATACAACCTTATAGCTTAGGGAAACTACTACTACCGCCTGAAGAAAGTCTGGCGCAAGCTACCAGCTTGTTTCAGGGACAGGGAGGCGACGGACGTCACACGAACCTCCCCAAAATCATCAGCCCACAAAAAAAAAAAAAAAAAAGACTACCCTTCACCACAGTAGAGACGATACACTAGGCAATTCCAATTAGTAAGAGTGCCCCAGCGCATAGTTGCAAAGCTTCGAGTTTAAGGATGTTTTAAAGGAGAAAATCTTTGTAAACTTCGCCGTGGATGTCTCCTCAGCAGGACGAGGGGAGAATGGGGCCCCTAAAGATCCCAACCCCAATGTCCACAACTGACAAACCTCTCCCAAACTGAGCCTGCTTCCACTCCCGGATCCCAGATACAAACTGTTTTCCAATGAAGCCTGGGTCTATGTCCTGCCAGTTCATCTTCCCTGTTCCTTACAGAGGTACAGGATAAAAGATGTTTAAACACACCCTGCACCCTAGCTAATAAGTACTTACCAACATGCTAGGTATACATGGTGCTGGGGATGGAACACAAAGCACTGGGCCTGCTAGGCAAATGCTCTAACAACTAAGTACATCCTCAGTCCCATCTAACTGTAAACTACTATAAAATCAAAAGACAAAAAAAAAAAAAAAGGGGCTGGGAGATGCCTAGCCGGTTAAGGCGTCAACCCTTGCAGAGGACCCTGGGTTGATCCCCAGCACCACATGGCGCTGAGAACTCTGTAACTCCAATTCAGGAGAACTCCAGTCCAGGGAATCCAAACCCTCTTCTGACCTCCGACTCAGGACCATTGCACAACACGGCGTGCACAAACTACATGCACAGTTCAACAAGAATAAAAAATAAAAAAAAAAAAAATCATAAAGGCTAAGAGCGAGGTGGCGCACACGCCTTTAATCCTAGCCACTCGGGAGATGCAGAGGCAGGGGAGATCTTTGTGAGTTCAGCAAAGCCTGCCAGCCTGGTCTAGAGTCGAGCTCCAAGGCAGCCGGGGCTACAGGAAGACACATGTCTCAAAAGCCAAAAACAAAAAGACAAAAAACCAAAACAAAACAAAAAAAACAAACAAAAAGGAATTTTTAAAAAGGTCCTGCATAGTGGGCCGTGTATAAAAAACCCCCCAACACCTTTAATCACCAAATCACTGGGGAGACAGAGGCAGGTGGATCTCTGATGTCAAGGCCAGCTTTGGTCTACATAGAAGAGTCCAGGAAAGCTGGGGCATATAAGAGAACCCCTTTCCAAAAAGGCCAAAAAAAAAAAAAAAAGATTTATAAAATAATTACTGTGTGTGTCTGTGTTCCATATGCCAATGAGGTGTGGGTGCCCCTGGAATCCATCAAGGCGCATTGCGACCCCCTAACAGCTGTGCTCCAGACCTGTTGTGAGGCGCCAAACCACAGGTGCTGAGAACCAATCTAAGGGTACCCCAGGAAAGAGCAGGGAATGAGCTGGAGTTGGGTCTTTAACTTACGCGAGCTATCCCTCTGCCCCCCACTTTTTCTTTTTTTTTACATTTTTGATAGGACATCATTCTTATCTAACCGGGTCTCTGACACAAAAATTTTAATTTGAAGTCAGGAACTTTAGCCTTATAAAGTTTTTTTTTTTTTTTTTTTTTTTTGCGTCTTTTCGAGACAGGGTCTCCATTATAGCCCACAGCTGTCCTGGGAACTTGCCTCTGTAGACCAGTCTGGCCTTGAACTTCACAAAAATTCCACCTGCCTCGCCTCCAAGTGCTAGCGAATTAAAGGCGTTTGCCACCAACAGCATACGCGCCCACTTTATAAAAGCTTTTATGGGAACAAGGGGACACATATCTAGTCTCTCTGTAGTTCTTTTCGATTGGTTGGGTTGAATGGCTATAACAGACTGCAAAGCCTAAAAGATTTCCTCTCTGTCCCTCTACAGTAAGTTTTGTAGAGCCCTGCAGGGTCTGTAACCCTGTCAGTGTGAGACCTGTTTTACAGAGCAGGCGACAAAAAAAAAAAACAGGTGAAATAGGAAAGTCTCAGGCATGTGTGGGGCAGCTCCTGGTCAAGCCAGTTGCTTCCCACGCTGGGTGCTTCTGGGAGAGAGAACGGCTAATTGCCAAATGTCTCCCAGTCAGCAAGCTGAGCTGAAGTAAGGCAATTTAGTTTCTGCTCTCCCTGCCCATTCAATCATGGGCCTCTTCAATCAAGAGCCTCTCAGCCATGCTTGTCAACAGGGAGACCAATTAAGTCCAATTTGGATGTGAAAGGTATTTCCTTAGGAGATGACAAATATCAAGGGCTGAGTAATACCCATGTTCCTTGTACACCAAATATTCCCGGTATGCAAGGTAAGCGTGAACTAGCTGTTATAATCTTGTCCTTGAAGATGAGGTACCTGGGCTAGTTCAAGGAGAGCAACTCTGTCGGAGAAAGATCAAAAAAAAAAAACAAACAACAAATCACAACAAATGGTGAAAAGGCAGCCAGATCTAGAAAGTGGCCAAAACTTCTATTTGAGCCCCCAGGGACTCCTTTTAGGAAAGAAAGAAAGAACTCACCTACCTCATTATGCCTAGTGAATCTTACTTACGCAACACAATATCGATATCTGAATCTCAGACAAATTATAATTCGCCTCTAGGAAATTTACCACTTCAGATTTTCCTCTACAGACTGAGTCGCGTGTGATGGGTGGTGCATTAGTAAGTCATACCCGTGTTTCTGTTAATATGTTGCCCTAAGCCAGGAGTGTGGCCGACAAGTACCGCTTTAAATTCCTAAGCATCTCCGGGAGAGCGGATCCAGAGGGAAGAGCGAGGAAGATCTTAGGTGACGCAAGGTCGGGCCAGGCCACTGGTTACAGAGAGATTTCCCCCACTCGACAGCTGGTGCTACGGGAGACCCTGGCATCGAAAAGACAAAAGAAAAAAAAAAAAAATTTTCCTAAAAATGTTCTGAAAGAAATTATGTATGTGTACATTAGAATTTTTTTAGATGGAATTTTTTTTTTTGGTCTTTTCAAGACAGGGTCTCCCTGTAGTCCCAGCTGTCCTGGAACTCAATCTGTAGACCAGGCTAGGCTTGAACTCACAAAGATCCTCCTGCCTCTGCCTCCCAAGTGCTAGGATTAAAGGAGTGTGTCACCACACCCGGCTCTTTCTTATTTATTTATTTATTTATTTATTTATTTATTTATTTTTAATTTTTTTATGTATAAGAATGTACTGTCTGCATGTAGTTCTGTGCACCCGTGTTGTGCAATGCCGTGGAGGTCAGAAGAGGGTGTTGGTTTCCCCTGGAACTGGAGTTCTCCTGGAATTGGAGTTACAGACAGTTCTCAGCCGCCATGTGGGTGCTGGGGATCTAACCCATGTCCTCTGCAAGAGCGGTTGACGCTCTTAACCGCTAGGCCATCCCTCCAGCCCCTCTTTTTTTTTTTTTTTAATACTATTTATTTAGTTCATTAACCTATTTGTTGATTGGCAGTTTTATTTCCTTGGTATTAATTTCTGCAATTATTTGTAAAAATAGATATTAGCCCTGTGTCTATATAGCTGGTAAAGATCCCTCTCCCCATTCTGTGGGCTCTCTGTCCTCTACTGCTGGTTTCTTTTGCTGCATAGAAACTTTTTAAATTTCATGTAGTCCCATATGTTGCTATTTGGGGCTAGTTCCTGTTCTATTGAAGTTCTATTCTGAAAATTCTTGCCTATCCTAGTGTTTTGAAGAATATTCCCTATGTTTTCACAGGAGTTTCAGCATTTTAGGGTTTTTGTTTTGTTTTTTTTATAATTTTTTTATTGAATTTTTGGTGTATTTCATACATATTTTTCAGTCAGTCTTAATCGCCTTTAACCCATTTCCCCATTGGCACCCTGTCACAGCCCCCACCCTGGAATTCATACATTCTGTTATTTGTTAGGGTCTGTTGTGCCAAAATACTCTCCCTGGCCATTCCTCAGGGCCATTTCATCCTCTGAGCATTTAAGGTTTTAAATTAAGGTCTTTGATCCATTTTGAATAGATTTTTGAATAAAGTAAAAGCTAAGAATCTAATTACATCTTTTGCAGATGGATGTCCAGTTTAGCCAGCACCATTTGTTGAAATGGCTATTCCCACCCCACCCCCACGTATATTTTTGCCTCCTTTGTCAAGAATTAGGTGTGCATAGCTTTGTTGGTTTATTTCTGGATCCTCTATTCCCAGGCTGGGTTTTTTGGTGGTGGTGGTGGTGTGTGTGTGTGTGTGTGTGTGTGTGTGTATGTATGTGTGTGTGTGTGTTAATTTTTTTATTGAAACTGAAGTTCCGTGAATTTCATATAACATTTCTTAATTAAATTTAGACCCATTTCCCCTTCCTTGCACCCACCCTGCCAGAGCTTATGCATTTTGCTATATATGTCTTGTATCTTTTTCTCAGTCTTTTTTTAAATTTTATTTATTTATTTTTGTATGTGTATGAATGTACTGTCTGCATGTAGGTTTGTGCCCCCATGTCATGCAGTGCCTCAGAGGTCAGAAGAGGGTGTCGGATTCCCCTGGAATTGGAGTTAAAGATTGTTCTTAGCCGCCATGTGGGTGCTGGGAATCGAACCTAGGTCCTCTGCAAGAGCAATAGGCCATCTCTCTAGCCCCTCTCAGTCTTTTTTAAAAATTTCAGTGCAAAAGTTTACTGTTTCAGTCAGTCTCTTTGACCCAGTCTTTTTTGCTGTTGTCATTCCTTCCAATTTGTATCTCTGTAAAATATGTATGTATACACACCACACATACACAAAATGATGATGTCTGAAAATAAACTATAGGTTACTTCCATAACATGTTTATGGATTCACATGTTAATAGTAGAGTTGTATGTAGGTAAAGAAAAAAATATTACTTTACATTCCTACATTACATAGCAAGCTGATGAGTAACATCAGGCATTATATTTACTAAAAAAGAAAGGAAGAAAAAGAATTACTCATTTTGCCTTACAAATAGAGTGCTAAGATCCACAAATGAGGGACACCATATGTCGTTTGTTTTTCTGGGACTGTGGTACTTCACTTAGCATAATGGCTTCTAGTTCCATCCATTTACCTGGAAAGTTCATGATGTCACCTTTCTTTACTGTTACATAGAATTCCATTGTGTAGATGTACCACATTTTCTTTATCCACTAGTTGGTTAAGGGGCAATTGGGTTGCTTCTTCACTATTATGAAGAAGGCTAGGCCAGGGCTCACTATTGCTTTGTAATGTAATTTGAGATCAGGTATTCTGATATCTTCAGCTGTGTTCTTATTCCCAAGGATTGTTTTTGCTATTCATCATCTTTTGTGGTTCCATAAGAATTCTTGGATTTTTTTTCTAGAATTTATGAAATATGACATTGGAATTTAGATAGTTATTACATTAAGGCTATAGTTTAACTTTCACAATATTGTGCCGATTTAAGGCATCTGGGAGGCAGAGCCAGGCGGATCTCTGTGAGTTCAAGGCCAGCCTGGTCTACAGAGTGAGCGCCAGGCCAGCTGGGACTAAAGGGAGGCCCTGTCTCAAAAAACACCAAAAAAAAAAAAAAAAAAGCATGGAAGGTCTTTCCATCATCTTAGCATCTTCCTTAGTTTCCTTTGTTGATGTCTTGAAGTTTTCATTGCAGAGATTTTTCTCTTTGCTTAGATATAATTCTAGGTATTCAGTTTGGGGGGGAACTATTGGGATGGGATATTTTCCTAATTTCTTTCAATGAGATTACATTGTTGATAGATGTAAAGGTTGTTTTTTTTAATATCGATGTTGTATCCTGCAACCTTACACTGTTTATAGATCTAAGAGTTTTTCATAGATTCTATAGGGTCTTTTATGTATATAATCATATCATCTGCAAATAGTGGTAGTTTGACTTCTTCCTTTCTGTTTTATTTCTTATATTCATTTTTAAATTTTTTTAGTTTTTAAAAATTTTTTATGTGTATGAACATACTGTATGCATGTAGGTTTGTGCACCCATGTTGTGCAGTGCCACGGAGGTCAGAAGAGGGTGTTGGATTCCCCTGGAACTGGAGTTAAAGAAAGTTCTTAGCTGCCATGTGGGTGCTGGGCATCTAACCTGGGTCCTCTGCAAGAGCAGTCGGTACTCTTAACCTCTGAGCCGTCTCTCTAGCCCCTTTTATATTCATTTTATGTCTTTGTCTTGTCTAATTGCTATAGCTAAGACTTAGAGTACTACATTAGAGAAGGGATAGCCAGGCGTGGTGGCACACGCCTTTAATCCCAGCATTGGGGAGGCAGAGGCAGGCGGATCTTTATGAGTTCAAGGCCAGCCTGGTCTACAGCGTGAGTTCCAGGACAGCTGGGACTACAGGGAGACCCTGTCTCGAAAAGACCAAAATAAATAAATAAATAAATAAAAAAAAAATAAGAGAGGGGAGAGTGGGCAACATTGTCTCATCCTGGTTTTAGAGGAAGCATTCTCAGTTTTTCTCCATTTAGTATAGTGTTTGTTATAGGTTAGCTGCATATAACCTTTATAATTTTGAGGTATGTGATATCTGTTCCTCTGTCTTTGGTCTTTTATTATGAAGGCATATGGAACTTTCACAAATGCCTTTTTTGCATCAGTCAATGATTACATGGTTTCTTATGTTTGTTTAGATATCAGTATTATACTTACTGATTATGTATGTTGAACCAACCTTCCTTTTCTTGGGATGAAGCCAGTAGTTCGTCATAATGTATGATCTTATGTGTTCTTGAATTCAGTTAGTATTTTGTTGAGAAAAAAATTTTTTGTGTGTGTGTCTTTTTGAGACAGGGTCTCCCTATAACCCCAGCTGACCTGGAACTCACTCTGTAGATCAGGATGGCCTTGAACTCGTAGAGATCTGCCTGTCTCTCCGCCCCAAGTGCTGGGATCAAAGGTGTGCGCCACCACACCCAGTTTAAAGACAGTTTTCTAGCTGCCATGTGGGTGCTAGGAATCGAACCTGGGACCTTTGCAAGACCATTTGGTGCTCCTATCTGCTAAGCTATCTCTCCAGCCCTAGAAATTTTTTATCCATCATCATCAAATAAATTCATTAAACTTTCTTTTTTTGTTATGTCTTTACCTTTTTAAAAATTTTTTAATTTTTTTTATTGTTTTATGTGTATGAGTATATTGCCTGAATTTAATCGCATCTGTGTCGTGCAATGCTGCAGAGGTCAGAAGATGGCATCAGATCCTGTAGAACTGGAGTTAATTAAGGATGGTCGTTAGCTACCATGTGAGTGCTGGTATTTGAACTTGGATCTTCTGCAAGACTAGCCAAGCTGTTAACCACTCAGCCATCTCTCCAGCCCTTTACCTGTTTTTTATATCAGAATAATACTGGCTTTGTAGAATTATTTGATATTGTTCCTTGGCTTTATTATTTCTTGCCATCTACTGGGATTGGAATTGTCTGCTTGTTATTTTTTGAGAGTCTTGAAGTGTGTCCTTAGGTTGTTAATTTCATATCTCTCAGATGTTTTTATGTGAGTGCTTATAGCTGTAACTCCTCTTAGGACTGCCTTGCTGCATCCCAGAGGTTCTTATGGGTTGTGTTTTCATTATCTTTTGTCTCTAGGAGTTTAATTTATTTCTTGGATCACTCTCTGGTCATTTTAAAATGGACTGTTTATAATTTCCAAGTAATTTTGTGATTTCTGCAGTTTCTCTTTATTTATTTATTTATTTATTTATTTATTTATTTATTTATTTAGTCTTTTTGAGACAGGGTCTCCCTCTAGCTCCAGCTGTCCTGGAACTTACTATGTAGACCAGACTGGCCTTGAACTCACAGAGATCTGCCTGCCTCTACCTCCCAAGTGCTGGGATTAAAGGTGTGTGCCACCACACCTGGCCTAATTTCTGCAGTTTCTCTTATTGCTGATTTCTACTTTTATTCTATTGTGGTCTCATAGCACACAAGGAATTATGTCAGTTTTATGTGTATATTTTGAAACTTGATTTGTGTCCTATGATACTACTAATTTTGGAGAAGTTATCCTATGTCACTAAGTTAAATGTATATTCCCTATCTATTGGTGGAATATTCTGTATATATCAGTAGTTCAGTTGATCCATAGTGTATTTTAGCTCTAAAGTTTTTTTTTTGTTGTTTGTTTTTTGTTTTGTTTTTTTTTGAGACAGGGTCACCCTAGCTGTCTTGGAACTCACTGTATAGACCAGACTGGCCTCAAGTCTCACAGAACTCTGCCTCCTGAGTGATAGGATTAAAGGTGTGCATCAACACACCAGGCGAGTTTCTTATCTCTAGTTTGGAGACCTATCTAAATACAGGAGTGGGGTATTGAGGTCCCTCACTATTATCCTGTCAGGACCTATGTGGCCTTTGGTGCTTTTTAGTGTTTGTTTTATGAAATTAGGGGCTCCAGTATTGGTGTATAAATGCCTACAATTGTTATATCTTCTTGAATTTTTCCCTTTATGTATTTGACATCCTGACTGTGTTGTGTAATGAGAGGTTTCTTCTTACAGAGTTTTGTTTACCTCTTATGTTTGGATCTCAATTTTTGGAAGTTTTCTGTTATAATTTTGTTAAATAGTCTGTCTCCTTTGATTTTATCTCTGCTCCTTCTTCTACACCCTGAATTCTCAGATTTGGCTTTTTGACTGTATCTCAGACTTCTTGGAAATTTTGTTCAAGCTCCTTAATTTTTTCCTTATATGTGTCTGTCTGTATTATTGTCTCAACTTTTTCCTGTGTCTCTGAAATTTATTCTTCTGCACAGTCTTATTAATGATGGTACCTTGTGGTTTTTTTATTTGATTGACCATCTCCTTCACTTCACATATTTGTTTGATTCCTGTTCAATGTTTCACCTTGCTGAAATTTTCCTCCTTATTTTGGACTTTGGTGTCTTATGTACTGACAGTTTCATTCACTTTGGAGACTGTCTTGTCAAGGTTTTGGATAGATTTCCTTAATTCATGCATCCTTTTATTTGTTTCTTTTATAAGACCATTACTTAATTTTAAAAGTAAACTCTGAATTCTTTCTCAGACATTTCACCTGTCGCTGTAGTTTTGGGTTTCCTTATAGGCGAGTTGCTCGGTTGGGAATTGGTCATGGGTGGTGATTGTGTCGTATTCTTTGTTTCTTTGTCATGTTTTGCACATCTGATGTAGTGGGTTTGTCTTTCAGTTTTGACTTTCCTTTCTTCTGAGTCTGGATGTTTGGCTTTCTATGACTCTTCTTAGTGGGATATCTTGAAATTCAGCTATAAAGACTGATAAACCTTGGTGTTGATTGTCTAATGGAGTCACTGATTCTGTCTTGGCTGTATGTCAACCAGACCAAGGGCAGGGGCTAAGTACTCTGGCAACTAGATACAGTAAAAACTTTATCATCCCTTGCTTTAGGGTAGGATACCTAACATCAGATCCAATGAAGTTTGTGTTCTCTCTGGGAACTGTGGTTAGAGCCACAGTCCAAAAGGTTCTGTAGACCACAGCAACATAGAAACAGTCCCACAATGACTACTGCAACCTCAGAAATCAAAACCCCACACTGACCATTGGCGTCAAAGCCGCAGTTTCTCAGAGGATCTTGGACATTCTGGCCCTGAAGGAAACCTGCACTGACTTCTGAGGCTATTGGGGCTGCAGGCCTGGTCCTGGGGTGCTCTCAGGTCCCTCCAGAACCAGGGCTAGTCTCAAGGTATTCTCTGGTCCCACCAAAGGCCCTGAATTCTAAGAAGATGGAGGAATTGCATGTTCCTTAATTTCACTGGTTCTTCACGTCCCCCAGAGAAGCACTTGGTGGTTGGTCCTTATTTGGGTTGCTTGGATTTGAGTACCTGCTTATTGTCTTCCTCTCCCATTAAGAGGTTATCTTCCTTTCAGCAGAGTCTCTGTATTTATAGCTATATTCTGACACCTAGCTCACTGCCTGGCACATTGCTACTTCTCAGCAGTCATCTTCTGGTAGAGTTAATGAACAAGTACAGGTGCAGATCAGACACAAGCTCATGGAGTCTGGAGAGAGGCAGCACTTCTCTGGGCTCTGGAACCTAACTGTTTAGTCTACTTCATCTTGGATCAAATGGAGTTAATTGTATTTTCAGGAGTTCAGATTCTGTGTCAAAACAAGTGGTGTGGCTTTTGTAATGTTTAGCATATTCCATGCAGATTAAGGAAACTGGATCCTGAGGAGGAAGATGATCCCTTTAATAACTACGAAGTTCAGTCGGAAGCCAAACTAGAGAGCTTCTCAAGTATGGGGCCTCATCGATTGTCTTTTGATTCGGCCACGTTTATGGAATCTGGTAGGAATCAACAATGTGATCACTCACTGCTGGAAATTCTTCCTGTCTGGGTCCTGCTGTGCAGGATGGTTCCGGGGTATTTAATTAACTCTGGTCAAGGAATTACATGTATGTGGTCAGCTGGGAGGTCCAGGTGCATACTTGCTGTGCTCCTGAGGCTTGACTGGATTCAGAAGTTTGATTCTGCAAGTTAAATGTGTATTATCACAGCCATTGTGTGTGTATTATGTACCAGACACTGTGCTTTGTGTTTTCTGTGCATGGTCTTCTTTAAAGGACATGGTAGCACTTGGAGACATTTTTTGATACCTATCTTAGACATGGAATTTCTGAGAGGCTTGCTTATCACTGGTAAGCACTGGAGCTAGGCACTGAACCATGGTAGCCTGACCTCAGCACTGCAGTGTGTCCCGTTTAGCTGGATTGACCCAGCGGGTGGGAGGAATGGGAGCACAGACTGTCTACTTGCAAAGAGAAGATGACTGATCATATTCATCTTGGTGAGGTTATTTTCCTTCTCTGGACAGAGAAGCAGGATGTGCATGAGTTCCTGATGGAGAACCTGACCAATGGGGGCATCCTGGAGCTGATGATGCGCTACCTGAAGGGGATGGGCCACAAATTCCTGCTGAAGTGGCCACCCGGCCTGGCGGAAGTCGTGCTTAGTGTCTACCACAGCTGGAGGCGACATAGTACCAGCTTGCCCAACCCATTGCTGAGGGACTGCAGCAACAAGCACATCAAGGTCTGACCAGGAAACAGGGATAGGGATGGATCTTCTGTGGGTGTGGAGCTGATGTGTTCAGTCCACTTGCTGCATGTACTCGTGAGTCTAGAATGTAAGCCATTGTAAGGTTTGAAGCAGGCCCTACGCAGATGCCTAATGAGGGAGAGTAGCTATAGGAGTCTGGCAGGACTCATGCTGCCAGATGAGTCATATGGTCATTGGTGCTTCTAGTGTTTACTGAGAGGCTGGCAAAAAAGGGAAAGGAAGCTCTTCGCTATATTTGAAATGTCAGCAACTGTTACTGATTTTTTTTTTTTTTAATGTTTTTGTGTACATTACAGGGAGGCCTTTTGCAGGTTAAGCTAGCAATCTACCACTGAGCCATATCCCTAGCCCTATTGAAGTTTCTAACAGGTGGGAAAACAGAAGCAAAGAGGTTAAGTAGGGTGCTTAGGGGAGTGGAAGGAGCCTCCAACATGTGGGGGCTGATCCTTCCTCAGTTATCTGCTGCATTCTGTCTCCCAGGCTCCTGGTTTAGTGCCTTCTGGAGCTCAGGGAACACAGGCACTCAGGTCCACTTCTGTTGGAGGTAGTATGCCAGATGCTGAGGTGAGAGCATAGGGAACCATCAGAGTCCATCCAGGAAGTCTTTGTGGCTGACAGTCTGTAGAGCCAATGCCCTTCAGTGGGCAGACCCTCCTGGGATATGTCTTGGTAGCTTTTGTCTACTGGGCTTTGCTTGCACCAGGAGCAGAAGCCAAAGTTTAGAGCCCAGGAAAAAAGGCTGGCCATTTCCCGACTGTGCCTGCTGACAGTGAATCCTAGCTTCCTTGAGTGTCTTGGGATGCTGTCCCACATCACTGCTCCTTTAGAAGTTGAGTATTGATAGCTGGATGCCAGTATCTGGTCTGGCATATGGGCAGGTAACAGGCTGTTCCTCCACTGGACTCTGAAGATAGGTCTTTTGCTTATCCCAGTCTTATCCATAGGTAGATCCACATGACTTTTTTTAAATTCCTGGCAAGTAGACACCAATTATCACTTAGGAAATAAAAAGCAGGTAGAAGGAAGAGTTATGCTTTTATCAAAAAGTAAATTTTAGGGGAGGTGAAGTTGATCTACTAGTAAAACTGCTTGTTGTGTAAGCCTAATGACTTGAGTTTAATCCCCAGAACCCACGTAAGGGTGGGAGGAAAGAACTGAATTGTTCTCTGACCTCTACATGCATACACATCAGACACATCCAACACTCACACAATAATAATAAACAATAAGGGTCTGGAGAGAGGGCCTAGTGGTTAAGAGCACCGATAGCTCTTGTAGAGGGCCCAGGTTTGATCCCCAGCACCCACATGGTGGCTGACAACCATCTTTAACTCCAGTTCCAGGGGAATCCGACACCCTCTTCTGACCTCCATGGCATTGCACGACACGGGTGCACAAACCTACATGCAGACAGTACATTCATACAACATACAAAATAAATAAAATTAAAATAATAATAATAAAAATAATGGCCAAGAGGGCATGGTGATGCATGCCTTTAATCTCAGCAGAGGCAGGCAGATCTCTGTGAATTCAAAGCTAGCCTGGTCTGTATAGTGAGTTCCATGTTAGCAGGGCTACATAATGAGACCCTGTCTCAAGCACGCAAATAAACAAACAAAAACAAAATTTTATGTTTAAAAACACTAAATTACAGGATTAAGCATATATAGCTCAATTGGTAGAGTGTTCACCTAGCAGGCACAAACTACTGGTTTTGATCTCTAGCTCTAAAACAATTGAAGGTGGTAGCAGATGCCTGTAAATCCAGCAGTTTGGGGGAGGGGAGTGAGAACAAGAGGTTCAGAAGTTCATGGTCATCCTTTGCTACACAGTGAGTTCAGGGCCAAGCTTGGGATACAGAGACCGTGCCCCTCTCCTCAAAAGTAAATTTTAGTCTCCTCATGTTTTGGCAAATTTTGTGATTTTATTTCTAACCTTCCTGTGCCTGTTCTGCAGGACATGATGCTGATGTCTCTCTCCTGCATGGAGCTCCAGCTGGACCAGTGGCTACTGACGAAAGGCAGAAGCTCTACAGGTAATTTATGAACCCAGCATGTTGGAGGAAGCTGAAGTGGGGAGGCTGGGTCATGGAATTCAGTGGGCACCTTTTCTGAGATGGCATTTCAGTATCTTAGAAAAATCTCCTGATACTCAGGAGGTGGCTAGCAGCAGAGGGAATGATAATCTTACCTGTTTTTATTGTTACCTGAGATTAAAGGAAGTGGGATCTCAGCTTTGGAGTCATTGCTCAATGCTTTATGTGTCTCAGTTTTCTCAGATGACATGGGTCATTCTGACTTTAAAATTTCACCTGGTAGAATGCAGACAAGCTCAAAGTTCGGTCTATAAAATTAGTGGTCCTCTTTCTCCCAGCTCTCAAGTTTTCTGCATCTGTGCCTGATGGGTGTGATCTCTGTTGCCTGCTGCTCAGAGCACTTACGAGTCTCTGAGGATCTCAGTACCTAATCTTGGAGACTTAAGGGCTGCTTTGGGGAGGGCTGAAGGTGGCCTCTGGGGAGCGAGAGAGCATTTGAATGCTATACATAAAGGTTTCATATTGGCTAATGATTTTTAGTGCCTCCTCGGAACTCCCCTGCTGGTGTGGTGACAGGCAGGTTTGGGCCTGATTTCCCAGGAACTCACTGCCTGGGTGACCTCCTGCAGCTGTCATTCGCCTCATCCCAACGGGACCTGTTTGAGGATGGCTGGCTGGAGTTTGTTGTCCGTGTTTACTGGCTGAAGGCTCGTTTCTTGGCACTGCAGGTTGGTTCCAAGGTCAGACTGTGCCTTGGCATCTGGCAAGGAGAGCAGAGAATTTGCCATATTGAGGACACATACATATATTACCCCTACCCAGGCCTCTGGGCTTAGGATGAGGAAGTGGGACATGGTTGGGAATTGCCATAATATCAGAAGTCTGAGCATGGCCATCAGTTTGTAAAGCCATGGAGGTCTGGGAGGATCTCTCCTGTGTCCCATACTCAAGATTGCCTTCGTTGACTGTTTTATGTTGACCATTTCCTGAGAAAGCACAAGTAAACACAGGAAGAAAAGCAGAGCTTTCCAAAAGGAACTAACTCACCTGTTTTTATTTATTATTTTTTATTTTATTTTATTTTATTTTATTTTATTTTATTTTATTTTTTAGTCTTTTTGAGACAGGGTCTCCCTTTAGTCCCAGCTGGCCTGGAGTTCGATATGTAGACCAGGCTGGCCTTGAACTCACAGAGATCTCCCTGCCTCTGCCTCCCACCACGTCCAGCCCAAGAAGGTTCTCAGCCACCATGTGGGTGCTGGAATTCACGCCTGGGTCATCTGCAAGAGCAGTCAGTGCTCTTAACTGCTGAGCCATCTCTCCACCCCCTATTATTATTATTTTTAGAGTTTTAGGCAAGTTTCTTCGTGCCTGGTTAGAAAGGCCAGAGTGGCTTGGCTGTTTCCTAGCACCCGTCTCTGTTAGTACCTGGCGCAGTGGTAGAATGTGTCAGAGATGGCTTGGGGCACAGCAGCAGCAGCACCTCAGTCTGAGGGAAGCAACTTGAAAAATGTCAGTTCTAGAATTGTGACAGGTGTTGATACTAACTGGGTCTGCCAGACACCTGGCCTTGCTCGAGGGGTATTGGTTTCTTCACCTATAACATGAGGTTAATGATAATTTGTCTTACAGAGGTGTGGTATGGATTATTTATTCCACAAACTTAATTATTCAACAAATATTTGTTTAGTTAGTTCTTTTGGGGGAATGTAGCAACAATTGGATTAAAACTTTGGCTCATTGGCCCTGGCACATGTCTATAATCCCAGCACTTAGAAGACTGCAAATTAAAGTAGTGATACACAAAAACTACCTTAAGGGCATCTACAGACTAGTGATTGATATCTGGATTGTAAACACATTAGTTCTCTACTTTTTGCCCCTGTTTTTGGTTTTCCTTCTGACCAGGGAGACATGGAGCAAGCCCTGGAGAACTATGACATCTGTACAGAAATGCTCCAGAGCTCTAGTACAATCCAGGCTGAAGCTATGACCAAGCCTAGGGACATTGTCATCCGGCTGCCCAACCTTCACAATGACTCCATTGTTTCTCTTGAGGAGGTGAGTGGGAGCTCTTTTTGGTGTTTTCTTGGTCAAAGATTTATTCTGAGTTTGTCAATCAGCCTTGAACTAACCTGTCCCTCAGGAACAAGAACATTGCCCACATGCAATGATTAAGAGATCCTGGAAGGGGAAATAACTCTGACAAACTAGGTTCCCACAGGCTCCTTGATGTTTTACTCTATCATCAGAAAGCTTGTCCAGCTGGCAGGGGTAGAAGTCTGCACCAGCACGATTTACAGGTGGTTATTGCTCAGCTTTCCTGCTATATGTTATGGCAACCCTAGGAAAGCTGAAGGGAAATGCCAGCCTTGCAGACCAACACTGATCTGGCAGTGGGGCTGGAACAGTGCAGTTCCTCTGGAGAGGGCACTCCTCACTGTACTGCCTCTGCTCTGCCAGAATGGCCGTTCTGCACCTGCGATGTATCCACATGGCTAAAAGTGGTCTCTAGATGCTTTCAGCTTTGTTTCAGAGTAAGACTAGGTGCTCAGTTGCCTGTGTGTTAGGGTTGCATTAGGTCCTATGTGAAGAAGGGTTCTATGGATCAATAATGTGTGCCAACCCCTGGCTCAGTCTATGGTAGTCTGGAAGTCCAAGGTTCTCCAAGTCTGGTTCTCTGAACTGACCATGAGGCTTTCACACTATTTTGGCAGATGCTGTTCTAGAACGCCTCTGCCTTTGCAGTGGTTTGGGGTTTAGGTGTGTTTGATTTTAAAGAACTGAATGCCTTGGGGCTAGAGAGATGGTACAGTGGTTAAGAGCACTGCTGTTCTTGCAGAGAACCCACGTTTGATTCCCAGCACTCACATGGTGGCTAATAGCTGTCCGTAACTCCAGGTCCAGGGGATCTGACAACCCTCTTCTGACCTCCGAGGGTATTGTATGACATGTATGCACTTATATACAAGCAGGCAATATACTCATACACATAAAATAATAAATAAATATTTAAAAAGAATTGAATTTTTGAAAGATTATGTCCATTTTGTGAACATTGATGTATTAAGGGAGAGCCTAGTATATTTTGCTGGGGTGGGATGCTAGACTCTAATCTTGTCTTTCTCATGTGGATGGGATGAATCAAATATTGACCCAGTCTAAGGAGGAGGTAAGGGGCTTGCCATTAGACAACATTTCTGGACCTTTTTCAGATTGATAAGAACCTGAAGTCCCTGGAAAGGTGTCAGTCCCTGGAGGAGATTCAGCGGCTGTTTGAGGGAGGTGACTACAAGGCTGTGGTGCATCTGCTTCGGCCCACTTTATGCACCAGTGGATTTGACCGGGCCAAACACCTGGAATTTATGACTTCCATTCCTGAGAGGCCAGCCCAGCTGCTTCTGCTGCAGGTATGTGCATACTTGGGTTCCCATACATGCTTATGCTGTTGTTATTTGAGTGTGCGTTTGTTCTCTGGAAGTTCTGAGATAGCACTTGAAAACATACCTAGAAGAAAAAAGTGGGAATCTAGCGTACCTCTAGGATGATGCTACGCTGTAGATATGGTCAAGATTGGGAAAATGGTATACTTGAGGAGATCAGATTCTAGTATTATGTATGGCTCAAGGTGAGCCCACACTTGACTGAACTTCTGCATGGCACTAGAGGAAAGAATGGTCAGGATATCATCTACCCATCTACTCAGTTCATCTCTGTTTTTATTGTTTTTTAAATGTAACTTTGAGTGGATGTAAAATGGATATCTGTACAATGTGAGAATCAAGATAAAGCTAGGCATGGTGGTGCATGCCTTTGATCCCAGCATAGACAGAGGCAGGAGGATCTCTGTGAGATCAAGGCCAGCTGGGTCTAAAGGGAGACCCTTCTCAAAATAAACAAAAAGAATCAATCAAAATAAAATACAGATCCATTTATGAGTACATTGTTTTTGAAGTGCACTTGCCCTCCTGAAACCCCTTATGCCTCTGTTCTTCAGGAAGTAAATGCTTTTTGAAAGCCTGCCAAAGAGATGGCAACTGCTGGGCCCGGGGTTATTTACCTCTGTTCCTCATCTCTAGGATGGGATGGTTAGTATTATCACATCATAGGTCCATTGTGGCCATTATACAAGTTCATGTGTATGTTGACACCAAGCCTGGCACGTAGCAAGCACCATGGAGGTGCACCTATCATCACTGCCCACCTCTGTTCTGAATTGGACAGAGACAAACACAGAAGGTAGTAATGTTGTAGGTGGCAAGTCTGAAATCCTGGCCTCTTTCGGTTTATGCATTAATCATAGTATTTGTATTAACTTACTCAGTTCTTCCCCTTTCAATTTGGAGAGTTCAGCCATATCCCAACTTTTTATTCATAAACATGTAATATTTTAATCATTAGCTTTCTAGGGCTGGGAAATGCCTAAGTACTACTGTGTGAACAAATGAGGAGGGGAGAAAAGGCGGGAGGCTTGGAGAGGGTGAAGAAAGGTAAGAGGCAGGCTTTAGTTTGTGGTCTAGGAGATCAGAACTGCTGAGCCATCTCTCCAGTCCAATTCCTGCTTCTGAGAACAAATGATTTCCATTTGTTGCCCAGTTTCCTATTTGTTTTCTTACCAATCAGAGGATTGGAATGATTTCTGTTTTTGTTTTTGGTTTTTTTTTAATTTTTTTTTAATTTTATTTATTTTTGTATGTGTATGAATGTACTGTCTGCATGCAGGTTTGTGCACCCGTGTCGTGCAATGCTGTGGAGGTCAGAAGAGGGTGTCGGATTCCCCTGGAACTGGAGTTCTCCTGGAATTGGAGTTTTCGGACGGTTCTCGGCTGCCATGTGGGTGCTGGGGATCGAACCCGGGTCCTCTGTAAGAGCGGTCGGCACTCTTAACCGCTAGGCCATCTCTCCAGCCCCCGATTTGTTTTTTTTTTTTTTATAATTAAAGATAATCTTTTTTTATGGTGGGGGGCTCTTTTTAAGACAGGGTTCCCCTGTATCCCTAGCCATCCTGGAACTCAGACCAGGCTGGCCTTGAATTCAGAGATAAGATAATCTTTTTTCTCATTTAATCTCTATAGGGTCTCCTGTAGGCCCACCTGGTCTAGAACTTATTCCGTAGACCAGGCTGGCTTTGAGTGCTGGGGTTAAAGGCACACACCATCATGCCCGCCCTCCTCTATTAATCTTGTAAAAAAAAAAATTTTTTTGCCAATATGTTGTTTATTATTAAATCATGGCTTTCAGGTTTAAGAGCGCCGACGCTCTTGCAGAAGACCTGGGTTCGATCCCTGGCACCCACATGGAGGCTGACAACTGTCTTTAACTCCAGTTCCAGGGGAATCCGACACCCTCTTCTGACCTCCACAGCATTGCACGACACAGGTGCACAAACCTACATGCAGACAGTACATTCATACATATAAAAAACAAATAAAATTAAAAAAAAAATCATGGCTTTCATGGCATTTCGTTCATTTTTACATACAAAAATTCTCAGTTTTTATTTTGTCAAAATCTTTTTCATATTTGCAAATGGTTGTGATTTTTGTTCATTGTGATTTTGTTTCTTATGTTTCAGTGACCTTTCTTAGGCTGCAGAGGTGTTCATCTCACTGTTCGTGGCCTTCCTGGCCTCTACCAGCCTCGTGTTTTATGTTTTGACTTGCCTCCTAGAGTGAGGGTTGTATTTTTTTTTTTTTTTGGTCTTTTTGAGACAGGGTCTCCCTGTAGCCCCAGCTGGCCTGGAACTCGCTCTGTAGAACAGGCTGGCCTCGAACTCACAAAGATCTTCTGCCTCTGCCTCTGCCTCTGCCTCAGAGGGATCAAAGGCATGTGCCACCAAACTTGGCCAGGGTTGTATTTATAATCCTCCCCATAAAATGTCTGAGAACAATCTCCCAATTTTGGCAAGTTGCATTTTATGTTCCTCAGTATAATGAATGCTTTCTTGTTGAGTTGATTCTTGGCTGTTAATAATTTTGAATTGTAACTTTTAATATTTCTGAACATTGGTGGTTTATTAAAACACTATTGCTTTTTGCCTGTTTGGCTTGAACCCCATCTCTGCAAAGAATTCGCACTATTTTTTACTGTTTTCTGATTTTGTTTCATTTTGTTTGGGTATATGGTAACATTGCTCACAGACAGTGTAGTAATTTGGTCTGCAGGTTAGTTGGCAGTTAGTCTTTTGCTTTTTGTTCTTCTGGTCTTAACACCTGTGTCCTGTTAGAGGATTATTGGTCGATCCTTGTCTTTCTCCTGACTTGGACAGAATGCACTTGAAGTGTAAGGCTTGTCCTCATCTGCCACTTGTATGTTCAGTATTTTGACTAGGAGGGGCCATCTCGAGTTTTGGATTCCACAGGTAACGCTCTGTAGGCACTTACCACCTCAGTGGCCTATTTCAGGAAACTGCTCTCTCCAGAGACACAAAGGCTCTCTTTTCCAGACAGAGTGGATAAATTTGAGCGGAAGTTTTATGTTCAAATTTTGTAATATATTCTGAAGTCATTTTGAGTATTTCTACTCCCATGTCTAAGTGCCACCACAGAATAGCAGCTACGCATGGGGAGTTGGACAGGAGCTGATGCTAGCCTGGGCTATGGCAAGGAGAGCCAGTTGGGTGCAGGGCAGGCAGCGAGTACCTCCTGCTAGCCCAACAAGCTGCCAGGCATAGATCTGTGAATTCACAAAGCCATTTCTCCAGGCACCAACCATTGATGAAAGAGCCAACATCCTTGGTATTTAAATGGGTTATATTGCCCAGGGTGGTGTCACACGCCTTTAATACTAGCACTTGGGAGGCAGAGGCAGGCGGATCTTTGTGAGTTCAAGGCCAGCCTGGTCTACAGAGTGAGTTCCAGGACAGCTGGGACTACAAGGAGACCCTGACTTGAAAAGACCAAAATAAATAAATAAATAAATAAATAAATAAATAAATAAATAAAAATAAATAAATAAATAAATAAATGGGTTGTATTTAAGCCTCCCCTGTCCCTCACAAAGAACCTTTGTAGAAAGTTGATGGCTCCTGTAGAAGAGGTTTTAAAATAGAATAGCTCTCTGTGTGTTCTGAGAGCTGTTCATGTACTGTGCACATCAACTCATTGAATATTCCTAGGACTTCCACGAAATAAAATGTGGCTGAGGCTGAGAGGGGCTTAGTGCTTTAGGTCCCATGTGGGCTTTGGGGAAGAGGTAACTCAGAATGGTAACTTTAGCAGAGTCTGGCCAATTGTCCCTTCTGTACCTCAGCTTATTACTTCCCTAGCCTACTGCCCCATCCCTGCTGAGTCCCCTTAGTAGATGGTCATGATGCATTAGGGCAGAAGTGACAGAATTGAGTCACTTAGTCTCCACTTTGCTACTTGCCAGCTCTTGCCTCATTTCCAGAGCCCCAGCCTTATATATGGGGAGGTTTAGGCACAAAGGTCTAAAGCATTTTTCTTTTACTTTTCTTTCTCTTTTTTTTTTTTTTTGGTCTTTTCAAGACAGGGTCCCCCTGTAGCCCCAGCCATTCTGGAACTCGCTATGTAGACCAAGCTGGCCTTGAACTCAGAGATCTGCCTGCTGGGATTAAGGGCGTGCACCACCACACCTGGCTAAAGCATTTTTCTAAAAGCTCCCTGGTGGTAGCCTGTCGCACTACCATTGCACCAAGTTACTGTCTGCCCTCCCAGATGTCCTAGGCTGTGTGAAGCCTGTGCTGTACTGGGGAACTTCTCTCCTTCTTTTGCACTTTCCCTTGTTTTTTCCTAATCTCAGGCCTAAGATCCAGGTGTGCTGAGCTTACTGCATGCTTTTTGTTGTGCTTCCTCCTGAATTTAGGATTCATTGCTCCGGCTGAAGGACCATAAACAGTGTTTTGAATGCTCTGATGTGGCTTTGAATGAGGCTGTCCAGCAGATGGCAAACTCGAGTGAGCCTGCTGTCAAGGAAGAGTGGGCAGCCACAGTGACCCAGCTGTTGCTAGGCATTGAGCAGGCACTCTGTTCAGACAGTAGTGGCAGCATCCTAAAAGAATCATCCTCCACCACTGGCCTTACCCGGCTCACCAACAACCTCATTCAGGTAACTCCTGGCTTTTTTTTACCCTGCTCAGCCCCAGCATATTTTTCACTCTGATATTCCCTCTGTTTACTGATACTTACTATAGGAGCGAGGCACCCTACAGGGACACATTGGCCTCTCTGGCTGGAACTTTGGAGTTTGAGGAGGTAGCTGTGGAGCTGATTGGTGTAGGGGTTAGAGGCAGTGTAGCACATGGTGTGGCAAGATTCCCTAAGAAAGGGTTAACCCAGAAGGGCAGAAGCAGGCTCAGAGAGGACACAGTGTCTCCCTTTTGTGAGCTGGAGGCAGAGTGGAGCTTGAAGTCCAGGCTTGGCTCTGGGCTGGGGTCCATACCCATACCACACTAGCGCTTCAGCTAAGAGGTGGTACTTCAAGCCAAGGATTGGTCACAGCACCTTCTGTCTCTAAAGTATGCTTGAGGCAAAGAACCTTTATTATTTGAGTGTCCTCTGCTATCTTCCCAACTCCTCTTCTGGCTATAAGTCCTGCCAGACCACATCTTTTGCTCCTCTAGTTCTTATTTCTGCCTTCCATTTTCCTTGTTCAGCCATAGTCTGGGTCACACCATCTCTTGCATGAACTATGGTAGCACATGTCTTATATCCTTCCTGCACTTTCTGTTCCAGCCCAGCCACCACCTGCCACAGAGGCAACTTTCAAAAACTGAAATACGAATGTCTCCTCTCTTGCTTAAGTCTTCACATTCTCTCTGGGTAGTGTGCCAAGGTACACTGATCCCCAGCCTGCCTCTTAATGCACCACAGCCATTTACCTGGAAACCTCCTTTCAAAGGCTTTCTTTTCCCTGCACGATTTTGTCCCCGAGACTTTGTATTGCTGTGCCTGCTTTCATGGTGGCATCTGTATAGAGCCACGGCATTCATGTAGCTTTTCCATGCCTCTCTTCCCCTGACCTGTTAGCTCCCCATACCCTGTTCAGTAACTGCATGTGGTATGAAGGAGGATCATGTGCCTGTCATTGAGCACTGTTGGACTCTGGTGATGTGATGGGGTACTGCTAGATTGATGTTCCCATGTTAGAGTGGTAGGGGTGGGCAGACCGTATGTCTCATCTCTCCTAGAAGGCACTGCAGTATAGATTCTTTTCAGGAGGGTTGGGGCAAGGCTGCCCTTGTTGTGACACTTTGGTCCCCTCTTCCAGGTCATTGACTGCAGCATGGCTGTGCAAGAGGAGCCCAAGGAGCCCCATGTTTCTTCAGTGGTTCCCTGGATCATTCTACACAGGATTATCTGGCAGGAAGAAGATACTTTCCGTTCCCTGTGCCAACAGCAGCAGCTCCAGAACCCAGCAGAGGAAGGTGTGCTGGCAGTGGGACTGGTGGGATGCTCCTGTATTAGTCACTTTTCTGTTGCTGTGATGAAACACCATGCCCAAGGCAACTTCTAGAAAAAAGTGTTTATTTGGGCTTATGGTTTCAGAGGGATAAGAGTCCTCCATGGCCGGGAAGCATGGGAGCAAGCGGGCCTGGTGTAGGTGCCAGAAACTTGAGAGCTCACATCTTGAACCACAAAACAGGCACAGAGAACAAACTAGAGGTCAGGCAAGGCAACGTACTCTTAAAACCACCCCAAGTAGCACACTTCCTCTAGCAAGGCTATACCTCCTAAAGATTTTATGACCTCCCAAACAGTGCTACAAACTGGGGACAAAGTGATTGGATACTTGAAGCTATGGAGGACATTTCTAACTTAAACAGCCCCAGGCCCTGACTTACCTGTCCTTGCCCATTTCCTATGTGGTAGGGTCCTAAGGCCTTACACAGGTACTGTGAGTGGGCTTGAGGTTCTGTGGTACTGAGGCTTTCCTGCCTGTTTTTCCCTTGGGAAGCTCACTGAGTAGTATGGCTTATGACTTGGTAGGTGGAAGCACTCCGGGAATGACAGTGGGTGAGTTCTTCAAGGAGTACTTTGCAGTGCCTGGTACTGTTTACCCCTTCAATCCTCATGGTACCGCTGAAGAAACCAAGTGCATGTGGTGCAAGCCTGGGTTCCACAGCTTCTTGGCTGTGTGACCTTGGGCAGTTCACGTAACCATGGCATCTGTTTTCCCATATCCAAACTGGGAACAATAGTTCCTACCTCAGAGAGTTGTTGCAACAGTAAAATGAAATAAGAAGCTATGATGCATTGCATCGTATCAGTGGCTGCCAGTTATTGAGTAAACTACAAGTTGAGAAGTCGAGATCTTTAATGCAGATGGCCTTTGAACTGTGGTCAACACTGCCACAAAATATGAGTTTAACTATAAGATAACAATCAAGTGACAAACTAAATGACAAAGTAAACATTGTGTAGAGTTCTAAAAATACATTTCTTTTTAAAGAGTGGAGCAGTTTTGCATTTATTTGGGATTTTTGATTACTTGTTTTCTTATATTTGCTATCCAGTTTTGGCTTGTAGATATATACAAGGATTTGTGATGCTAACTTAAAATTGTTTATTGGGGATTTTTCTTTAGTAATTTGTAAGATAAGAAAACCCATCCCTCTTCTATCTGTCCAGAGTTAACATTTGGATGCATTCCTTGTCCGTAATTTTGTCCTTAACTGTTTCTAGTCCTTAACTGTTTCTCAGCTACTCACTCTATACAGGAGGCTTCTGAATAAGACCCTTCTGGTCTTGATTGGTTCATGGTCATGGGAGACAGGTAAGATTTCTGAGAGCAGCATGCCAGTGAATCCAGCTAAGAGGATGGTGTCTGAGCCTGTCCCAGGTGATGATGGGGTAGAGTAAGAACAAATGGAGGAGCAGAAGAGGATGCTGAGGAGGCAGAGCTGTATGGGTAGGGACACAGATAGCTGCAGATTATGAAAGACAGACTTTGAAGGGGTCTTCTGGTTCTCTTCCTTCATCCTGTCTTCGTAATACCAGTACTATTGCCAGTGTTTAGCTCCTGAGAAAACTGCAGTTTCTTTCTCACCTTATACAAACTCTTTTGCCCAATTGATATTTTTAGTATAAATGTTTGGGAATGAATGTCTTTAGAGCTGTTGACAAACAGTACTTCATTGTATTCCAAAAATATTTTAGTAGAGAAAATTATATAACTATAAATGTATATTATTTTTCTTATAAAAATGAAAATTCGTTATGCAAAAATAGTTTTTAAAAAGCTACCTGCAAGTAAACAAGGAAAGAAGAACTAATCCTTCCTTTTGGAAAAGCATGCCCAGAAAAGAGATGGGCAGCAGGCACTGACTGCTCTGTTCCTTTCTGTTCCCAGTCAGGTGAACTGAGGGGGGGGTCATGATAAGTTGACCAAATTCTGGGACAGGAACCCAATGTGCTTTCATGTGCAGAAAGGTGGTAATGGAGAAGCCCCTCAAAAACCCCTTGGCCTTAACAGAGGAAGGCAGGGTATCTTCCTGTGACTAGACTGGGCTCAAAGGAAGTAGATCAGGGATTAAACACTTCTTGCTGAGTGCAGAGAGGCCTTGTAGCTCTTACAAGCAGACACCAAGGCAAGGCTTTTAGACACCATTGACTTGCAAGAAGAAGCAGGATTGGGCAGAGGGAAAAGTTAAACTGTTATGTTGGGTTGACAGAACCCTTGCAGGAAACGTCCATTGGAACTGTGTTACCATGTTGGATCGGGGTAACCATCTCATCTAGTCACTGGATATGGGCTCCTGCAGGGTGCATGGCCTCAAATGAAGTAAGTTCTATAACTGTTGCAGACCCTGAAGTAACTGATATCTGGAGTCTTGCTGTCTACCATTTCAGAAGAGTAAAACCCAAGCTTTTCCTTCTGCTCGTGTAGACATGGGGAGAATTAAAATGATAGCTTTTTTTTGTTGTTGTTGTCCTTTTGAGATAGGGTCTCCCTGCAGCCCCAGCTGTCCTGGAGCTCACTTGTAGACCAGGATCACCTCGAACTCACAGAGATCCACCTGCCTCTGCCTCCCAAGTGCTGGGATTAAAGATGTGTGCCATCACGCCTGGCTAAAATGATAGTTTTAAGGAAAAGATAAGCAGGGCTTATGTAGGAGAATACACCAGAAAATTCATGATCTGTAAGAGCACTTAGAGTGGAGCTAGTATGGCCCCAGGGGTGGAGTGGGGAAGTGTGACTAACATGCAAAAAAACAGATGAAGTCACCTTGAAAGAAAACACCAAGGACAAGAAGCAAAGCCCCTATCAGTAATTTGTACAAGTAAATATTATACCAAAAAAAAAAAAAAATTGAAATGAGGAAGCTGGAGAGATGGCTCAGCAATTAAAAACACATAGTCTTGCCTGGCCTGGTGGTGCACCCCTTGAATCCCAGCACTTGGGAGGCAGAGGCAGGCGGATCTCTGTAAGTTCAAAGCCAGCCTGGTCTACATAGCGAGTTCCAGGCCAGCTGAGACTAAAGGGAGACCCTGTCTCAAAAAGACCAAAAAAAAAACCCTTACAGTCTCTTACAGAGGAGCCTGTGAACCCAGCACTTGGGAGGCAGAGACAGGCAGATCGCTTAAGTTGGCCACCTTGATCTACATAGTTCTAGGCCAGGCAGGGCTTCATAGTGAGACTCTGTCTCAAAATAACAACAACAATAAAACAAAAGAGAGAGAGAGAGAGAGAGAGAGAGAGAGAGAGAGAGAGAGAGAGAGAATATGAATTAGATAAAGCTTCTGATCCAGTCGTAGTTTCAGGAAAGAACTAAAATGTTATAAACCTGTAAAGTTTAAAAATAATATTTATTTGCTTTGAGGGTTTTGAGATACGGTGTTGCCTTGGATGGCTTTAGATTTGGAGAGTGCTTTAATGTCTTTGAAAATGGATACCAAGCTGGGTGTGGTGGTACTGCCTCTAATCCCAGCACTCAGGAGGCAGAGGCAGATGGATTTCTGTCAGTTCAAGGCCATCCTGGTCTACATAGTTCCAGAACAGCTGGGGCTACAGAGAGACCCTGTCTCAAATAGATGAAAAAAAAAAAAGAAAAGAAAGAAAATGGGAACCAGAGGCTGCAGAGATGACTCAGGGCTTAAGAGTGCAGGCTACTCTAACAGGATTCAAATGAGTTCAGTTCCCAGTACCCACATCAGCTCTTAACCACCTGTAACTCTACCTCTAAAGGATCTGACAACCTCCTTTGACCTCCATGGGCACCTGCACTCATGTGGCATACACACAGACACAAAAATAAAAATAAACTCTTTAAATGAAAGAAAATAGAGGTTGGAGAGATGGTTCAGTGGTTAAGAGCACTGACTGTTCTTGGAGGTCCTAGGATCCAGGTTCAAATCCCAGCACCTACATGGCGGCTAACAGCCATCTGTAACTCCAGTTCCAGGGAATCTGACCTCTGCAGGAACTGCACAACACGAATGCACTTACTTATATGCAGGCAATACACTAATACACATAAAATAAAAATGAAAATGGTAAGTAAAAAACATAATACAATAAGCTGGAGTGGCTCAAGCATCTTTATTATCTGATTTCTTTTGTTTTGTTTTGTTTTTGAGACAGGGTCTCCCTATAGCCCCAGCTGGCCTGGAATTCACTGTGTAGAACAGGCTGACCTTAAACTCACAGAGATCCACCTGCCTTTGCCTCCCAAGTGCTGGGATTAAAGGTGTGCTCCACCATGCCTGGCTTAAAGATGTGGGTGCTAGAAATCGAACCCAGGTCTTCTGCAAGAGCAGTCAGTGCTCTTAACCACTGAGCCATCTCTCCAGCCCTCTGATTTCTTTATTTTTTAGAAGTAGTAGTTATACGTCTGGCTGGGACTGACCAGTGGTAAAATTTCACTTGTGTTATATGTGATACCTTCTGATATTTTCTGTTCTGATATATTCTGTCTGTCTTAATTCACTCCAGAAATGCTATTTCTAAGCTATTAAGGGGTTAAAGCACTGAGGTTCAGAAGTACTGAGAATCTTTAAGGAACTAATAGCAGTTCTAGTGATGAAACACATTTAGTGGAAGTTGTAGTTTCTTTTTTCCTTCTGTAATATTCAAGTAAGCCTAAAATATAAGAATTTTAAGAAGTAGTATGTATTATATGAGTTCTATTATTAACTTGTCTGTGTCTTTGAAAATGTCTTACAAAATACACTGAAAGCTACTTTGAATGGTGTGTACCACCTGTCAGCATTGCTTCTCAGGGCCTCGGCTAGTTTTATTTTTTATTTATTTATTTATTTATTTATTTATTTATTTATTTATTTATTTTGTGTGTGTGTGTGTGTGAATGAAGCATCCATTTGTACTTTTCTGTATGATTTCAGTTGCTTTTTGATAAACATATATTGTTTTATTAAAGGCAGTCAAATAATTACTTAAAGTTGGAAATAAGGAAAAATCTCTGTTCATATTGGTGAAGACAGAAAAACCCCCAAAGAAGAGACAGCCTGGCAGCTCCTCCAGCCCCCACTGATGTGTGTCACTAATGCTGTCTGTTGGTCTGGCCTTTCCCAGGGATGTCGGAGATGCCCATGCTCCCGTCTTCACTCATGCTGCTCAACACAGCTCATGAGTACTTGGGCAGGAGGTCCTGGTGCTGCAATTCAGATGGGGCTCTGTTGCGATTCTATGTGAGTCATGCCCCTGGGCCATGGGCTGCCAGTGGAGGGGGGGCAGGGGCAACTTGCTGTGTTTTATCTTTGTATAATGTTTTACCTTCGTATTTTGAATTTTTTGTATTTTGAGACAGAGTCTCACTATGTAGCACATACTGAACTCCTGATCTTCCTGTTTAGCCCCTTTAGTACTTGACCAGAGGCATATACCACCACATCCAGCCAGAATGTAATCATTCCAATGTTGGGGGTAGAGAGATGGCTCAAAAGTTAAGAGCCCTGGCTGCCTGGATGACCTAGGTTTGGTTTTCACAGAAATCTGCCTCTCTCTGCCTCCTGGGGGCAGGGATTAAAGACACTACTTTGAATACTAAATTTTGTGTGTTTATGGTACTGGAAATTCAAATGGCCTCGTTATGCTAGGCAAGTGCTCTACACTGGCCTACACTTCCAGCCCTTAGATATCTTTTTGAAAAAGCTTTCTATTGCAAGTAGATATTTAAATTTGCTTTTCTTCCGTTTTGTTTTCTAAAATATAGGAACATTTTAAAAATGAATTTCTCTGGGTCATCGTGGTGGCACATGCCTTTAATCCCAGCACTGGGGAGGCAGAGGCAGAGGCAGAGGCCTGAGGCAGGGGCAGGGGCAGGGGCAGGGGCAGGCGGATCTCTGTGAGTTCAAGGACAGCCTGGTCTACATAGCGAGCTCAAGGCCAGCTGGGACTAAAGGGAGACCCAGTCTCAAAAAAAAAAAAAAAAATTTCTGTTACACATAGTGCCTTTGCCTTTGCTTTTTGTTTTGATTAACTATGATGGATTGTGGACTCCATGACTTTTCTAGTGGTACTAGAGATGAATACAGGGCCGTTTGCATACTAAGCAAGCACCGTACCACTGAACTATACCCTATCTCTATTTTATTTTCATTTTGAGACATGGTCTCCTAGGTTGCCCAGACTGACCTGGGACTCACTATGTAACTCAGGTAGGTTTAATCTGCCTGTCTCAGTCTCTAAAGTTGCTGGAATTATAAGCTTGTGTCACCAAGCCTGGCTACAAAGTAGTATTCTTCTACCCATGCATGGTGGTGCACCCCTTTAATCCCAGCACTGGGGAGGCAGAGTCAGGTAGATTCTGTGAGTTCAAGGCTAGCCTGGTCTCCATAGAGAGTTCCAGGTCAGCCGAGGCTACGGGGAGACCCTGTCTCAAAAAAGACAAAGAAATAAAATAAAAATAGTTTTTGCTTTTTGATTTATTTCTGTTATTTTAAATGTAAACATAGCCAGGTGTGGTGCACATGTCTTTAATCCCAGCACTCAGGAAGCAGAGGCAGGAGGATCTCTGTGAATTCAAGGCCAGCTTGGTCTATATAGCGAGTCCCAGGCCAGCTGAGGCTACAAAGAACCCCTGTCTCAAAAAGACCAAAATAAAATAAAATAGTAAAATAAAATGTAAATACTTTTTTTGGGGGGGGAGGGTCTTTTTGGGACAGGGTCTCCCTTTAGTCTCAGCTGGTCTGGAGCTTGCTATGTAGACCAGGGTGGCCTTGAACTCACAGAGATCCACCTGCCTCTGCCTCCGGAGTGCACCACCACGCAAATGTAAATACTTTTTAATTGAATTTTTCTGGTTTTAATATAGCTTGATGGTATTCAAATCCCCTCCAACTGCCCGATTTAATGTATTCTCATGTATGTATATTTGGCCTATAGAGTCTGATTTGTGCCCCCAAATGTCCTTCAGTGTGGGTCCATGCACTGGGCCCACCAAAATTCCCATCCCTGTAAGACATTGTCTTTCCCCTCCCAGGAGCCATCAACTGCCAAAAGTTCCTTAGATTGAGTTGGGATTTCTTACTCAGTTCCCCTCGCCTGAGATTTTGTATGGTTTGAGCTTGCATAGGACTTGTGCATGCTGTCACCATTGCTTTGAGTTGATATGAGTAACTGACTGGGTTTCTAGAAGATACTGTTTCTTTGTTGTCTTCCACCCTCTCTGGCTCTTACAATCTTTCCCCCCTCCCCTTCTGCAGCCATCCCTGAGCATTGGGAGGCAGGGGTTTGAAGTAGGTGTCCTTTTCAGGGATATAAGCACTCTGCGGCCTCTTGTTCTCTGCAGAGTGGCCAGTTGTGGGTTTCTGTATTAATCACTTTCTGCCGAATAAGGAAATTTCTGTGTGTAGAGGTTCCACTGAAGGTGTGTCACTTAGGGCTAAGCATCTCACAGACATTTATTGTCTATGTTTGACTTTGCATCTGTTGCAAAAAGAAGCTTGAGGGGTAAAAGGTACACTTGTCTTTATATGTGAGGATACATATTTAGAATATAGTAAGAAATTACATTGGTCTAGGCATGTAGCAAAAGTAGGTTTTTCTCTGTATCTATGACCTCTCCAGCCATGTTTTACAGTACCACACACACAAGTTCTCCCCTATTGAGCAGTCCTTAAGTCCCAGGATAAAAGTGCCACTACTGCACCAAGAGTGATAGTTTGCTGGGCCAATCATTGTTGTTTATTAGGCTTCTGTACAGCAAAAGAAACAACCAGTCTAGTGAAGAGGAACCCTACAGAAAATCTTTACTAGCTATTCATCTGACAGGGTTCTATACAGAATATACAAAGAACTCAAAAAGCAAGGAGGAAAAAAAAACAAATGACCCAATTAAAAACTGGGCTTTGGACTCAACACAGAAGTCTCAACAGAAGAAATAACAATGGCTAAGAAACACCTTAAAAAGTGTTCAGCCGAGCCGGGCGTGGTGGCGCACGCCTTTAATCCTAGCACTCGGGAGGCAGAGACAGGCGGATCTTTGTGAGTTCAAGGCCAGCCTGGTCTACAGAGTGAGTTCCAGGCCAGCTGGGGCTACAGGGAGACCCTGTCTCAAAAAGACCAAAAAAAAAAAAAAAAAAGTGTTCAGTGGAGAGTGCAGCCAGCCTCTGCTTGCTAGCTCGGGCGCTCCGGACTGCTCGCTGGGCCCGGGCTGAAGGACAAGGAGCAAGAAGGCATCTCGGAGCTCGCTGGCGCCGTTTCCGGTCGCCTCCACGGCCTCTACGTCCGCCAGGCTCTGCTCATCAGCGCGCAGCGGCTGCCCGGGAGGCCCGGCATGTATTAGACTAACAGCCATGACCCTGAAAACCAATCAGGTGGTGATTGCACAGACCCTGGAGTGCAAGGAATCTGGCCAACAGTTCTGCGTTGCTGTCACCTTCTTCAGAACCTGCAGAACATCACACAGGGAGCCAAGATTCCTCTGATTGTCAGTGGAGATTTTAACTTGGAGCCAACTGAAGAGGTCTGCACACACTTTGCTTCCTCCAGCCTCAATCTGAATAGCGCCTATAAACTGCTGAGTCGGGATGGGCAGTCAGAGCCTCCATATACAACCTGGAAGATCCGGACCTCAGGGGAGAGCTGTCATACCTTGGACTACATCTGGTATTCCAGACCTGCTCTGAGAGTATCAGCTCTTGATTTACTCACCGAAGAACAGATTGGGCCCAACAGACTCCCTTTCTTCTTCAGTTACCCTTCAGACCACCTGTCTCTAGTGTGTGACTTCAGCTTAATGAGGAGCCTGACAAACTTCTATAAACACTGGTCCACTTTTTTAATCACAAGAGTCTCAACCCAGGGATGTTTCAGGAAACTGAAATAGGACGCATTGTAACTTTACTCTCCGTTGTTTCCAGCATGCCCTTGAAAAGAATTAGTTCACAAATGTTAATTAAACCTGCAGTGAAAAAGGTGTTTGCACTCCAGTTTGGGCTTGCATTGTTTCGTTCTCTTACCATTACATTTTCAACCATTTAAGGGCATTAAATTAGGTTTGTTTGCAAGTTTTTTCAGTTGAGGGTGTTATTAAAAGTTGAGTTCTTCATAATTAACAATAAGATGTAGGAACAGTTTTCTAGACAGCATTTCAAGTTATTTGTTAGTTTTTTTTAATGTCAATGAGAAGTGTGTGTCAATATTTATTTCTTATATCTTTCTAAATTAAGTAAATTATAGCATTATAAACATTTTAGAAATGGATGAACAGTCAGTGTAACTGTTTTCTAACAAAGGAACTGTTTAGCCTGGAGGAGGGGATGTTTACATTAAGTACTGGGTCTCCCTGGTAGGTTCTTCATAAACGATCTTGCAAGTTCTCTGTGCCTTCAGGTTCTCCTTCATTGTCTTTCTGAAGAGATTCCAGTTAGCTTTCAAATATTTGATTGGTTTTCATTGAGTCACTGTTACGTATTTGTACTTTTTCTGTTGTAATGACACCGGTATATATTTGAAAGCTATTTGCCATCATTTCTGTAGGAATGTTCTTCTCACAGTAGGTTTAGGAGCAGTTACGGAGCAGTGGCTAAGAAAATGAGTAGGAGTTTACCTGGAGATAGGGAACTCTAGAGATCCTATTTACTGGGCTGTTGTTAAATTCCCTAAAACAGCCGTGTGGGCAAGACAAGAAAATCTGAAGTTGAGGCCAGCTAGGGCTACATAATGAGTTCAGGGCTAGCCTCAACATACCCAGATCCTATCTCAGAAAACTCAAATAGTCCACTGGGTTCAAAATAGAAGCATGTAAAAGAGTCAAAAAGATAACCTGGCTGGGCATGGTGGCACATGCCTTTATTCCCAGCACTTGGGAGGCTGAAGGAGGTGGATCTCTGTGAGTTCAAGACCAGGAATAAACTTGGAATTCTCCTCCAACAGAAATAAGTGGTAACAGTGGAAGCCTCTTCCAAACAAAATAACCTATTGGTGGTAGATTGATATTTTAATGTATGAGTTGTAAATATTGAAGATTAATAAATGATCTTTTAAAGCTAAAAAAAAAAGTGTTCAGTGGGCTAGCTGTGGTGGCTCACACCTTTAATCCCAGCACTCTGGAGGCTGAGGCAGGTGGATCTCTGAGTTCAAGGCCAGCCTGGTCAACATAGTGAGATCTAGTCTAGCTGGGGCCACAGAGAGATGCTGTCTCAAAAAGAACAAAACAAAACAAAAAGTGTTCAAAGTCCTTAGTAATTAAAGAAATGCAAGTCAAAACTGCTTTGAGACTTCATCTAACCCATCAGAATTGCTAAGATTAGGAGAACAAATGATACTAAATGCTGGTGTGGATGTGGGGAAAGAGGAGCCCTCATTCATTGTGGGTGGGATTGCACACTGGTGCAGCCATTCTGGAAATCAGTATACAGAACACTTAAATTAAAATCTACCATATGATTCTGTCACACTCCTTGACATATACTCAAGGGACTCATCCTACTACAGATATACTTGCACAGCCATGTTTGTTGCAACAGAACACTTTTCACAATAGCATGTGTTCTACTCACACATACCTGTGCCCACACACATGCATGGACCCAGAGACCAAAAAAATAAAGAAAAAACAAACAACAACAAACACTTTTCCTGGGCTTTATCAAAATTCATATATTTTCAATCTGAGAGCTGTTAATTGGTTTGTATATCTATTTTTCCAGTTCATTATCATTTTTAATGTTGATTATTGGACTTTTGCTTTAATTTATTGCATGTTTCTCACTGAACAGAATGCTTACTTCAGTATTTACTTTTCCAGTACATGTATTGAAGACTACAAGTTTTCTGCAGATACATTTTAGTTGTGTCCCAGAAATTTTGATATTTGGTGTTTGATATTTTTATGTAATTGAATACTAGTTTTATTGTGTTTGTAGAGAAGTGTGTAATATAGCCAGTCTTTGATATTTGCTTAAATTTGCTTTTCATCTGATTTTTGTAAAAAGTCAATGGATGCTTGAAAATAATATACATTAATAGTTGAGTATAAATATACTCATAGCATCTCATATCCGGTGGTAAATGTTTTTACTGTGTTGTTCACATCCTTTGAGTCTCATTAATATTTTGTCTGAGGGAGATTTCCCTCAACCCTAATAGGACTTATAATTGGTTTATAAATATTTAGCACCACTTCCTCTATTAGAATCTGAGGTTTTTGAAAGCAGAGACTGTGTTCAGACTGTGAAGATGCTCAGTAAATATTCACTTGTCAACTGGATGACTAAATAAATGAATGAAGAAGTTACCTGGGGCATAGAGTAGTAGGGCTGGTGGAAGCTGGCTGGGTATGCTGAAGTCAGATAGCTAGTAAGCCTAGCAGGTTATTGCCAGAGCCATCTAGAATAACCCCATTGAGATAACAAGTATTTTTCACGATATGTACAAGTCTCTTGGAGGTGAGGCCCACAGGGACCCCATTCATTGCCTTTTCAAGTTAAAAGAATTGATAGAGGGGCTGGAGAGATGGCCTAGTGGTTAAGAGCACCGACCACTCTTACAGAGGACCCAGGTTTGATCCCCAGCACCCACATGGTGGCTGAGAACAATCTGAAACTCCAATTCCAGGAAAACTCCAATTCCAGGGGAATCTGACACCCTCTTCTGACCTCCGTAGCATTGCACGACATGGGTGCACACACCTGCATGCAGACAGTACATTCATGCACATACCGAAATAAATAAAATTTAAAAAAATTAAAAACAAATAAAAAGAATCGATAGAGTGGCGATCTCTCTGGTGACTTTGACAGGCAGGCTGAGACTATAGACTGTCTCCTCAGGTATCTCTTCCCACTGGTCATAGGTACAAGTTCTCCAAAAAGAGCTTGCTGCATCTACCTCTGAAGACACTCACCCCTACAAGGAGGAACTGGAGACAGCCTTGGAGCAGTGTTTTTACTGCTTGTACAGCTTCCCCAGCAAGAAGAGCAAGGCCAGATACCTGGAGGAACATTCAGCCCAGCAGGTGAGGATGACATCACAGGCCTGGGGAGGGCCAACTCCCAGGAAAGGTGGAGCTCCAGAAGAGCAGAAGCTCCTTTAAAGGACATGAAGTTTATTACACATTGCTGTAGTCCCAGTACAAGTTGTACCGTAAGATACAAGAAGGTCTGATGTTTGATCAAAGGCAGCATTGTCCTTTTGAAAATGTAACTTGGTAACTGTTGATTCAAACTACAACATGAAAAGACAAGTTGTTCAGAGGTTTATTTGGAGTTTGTATCATATGCCTAATTCCTTAGATATTTTTCTTTTTGAATTTTTTTTTTTTTAGGAGCGGGGGTGACTGTTGGTTATATTATCTCATGCTAGCCATTATCTAGTCCTAGGTATCCTATCCCCTAAAATGTGGCTTTCTTAGGACAAAGCATCCTCTGGCCCATAGTTAGCACTCAGTCAATTTTTATTGACTAAATTGTTGATAGAGAAGCTCAGGTATGGTGCTCTAGCCAGTCTCGATGGCCCCACCGTCCCCCTGAATCACATGGTCTCACAGACATTAGCCCTTAATTTCCACCATTTCCTTTTTTTTTTTTTTTTTTTGTAGTGCCACCATGCCTGGCTTAAGACTAGTTTCTACATACAAAAGGAAATTGAGCCGGAGCGTGGTGGCGCACGCTTTGTAATCCTAGCACTTGGAAAGCCAGAAGCAGGTGGATCTTTTGAGTTCAGCCCAGCCTGGTCTACCGAACAAGTTCCAGGACACGGGGCCTACAGGAGACCCTGGCTCCAAAATTCCA
>VZQC01007400.1:1208596-1226252 GCA_009823505.1 Rhizomys pruinosus | reverse complement strand
ATGTAGGTTTGTGCACCCGTGTCGTGCAACGCCGCGGAGTTCAGAAGAGGGTCTCGGATTCCCCTGGAACTGGAGTTCTCCTGGAATTGGAGCTTCAGACGGTTCTCAGCCGCCATGTGGGTGCTGGGGATCGAACCCGGGTCCTCTGTAAGAGCGATCGGCACTCTTAACCGCTAGGCCATCTCTCCAGCCCCCTGTCAACTATTTTTAAAAAATAATTATCCTTTGAAAATTTATGGTGTCGTAGATTTTTATGTGATATTTGTTATTAGTTCTTAAAAGTCTTTTCTTGAACTAGAGAAGTAGCTCAGTTGTGGATTGCCTGCCTGCATAGCGTGTATGAAGTAGCTCAGTTGTGGAGTGCCTGCCTGTGTAGTGTGTATGAAGTTTGAATCCCAGCATCCCCTAGAACCAGATGTGGGTAACTCATACTTGTCATCTCAGCACTTGGGAGGTGGAAGTAGGATGATTAGAAGTTCGTAGCAAGTTTGAGGCCAACCTTGGTTACATGAGAAAAAAAAAATTGTGCTGAAGAGGTGACTCAATGTTAAGAGTACTGGCTGCTCTTGCAGAAAACCAAGTTTGGTTCCCAGCATCCATATCCACCAGCTCACATCCACCAGTAACTCCAGCTCCAAGAGACCCAGGGCTTGTTTCTGACCTCCATGGGCACCTGCATAGATGTGGCATACACGTACACATAAATAGATAGATAAACAAAATTAAAAAATAATTTGACTAAAGGTGAGTACTAAAAACACAATTAACATAGAATTGTTTTTATTATAATTTAGATTGCTCTCATTCATTAAGTTAAATATTTCTGTGTAATTGAGTTATAAACTTAAAAAACTTTTGATTATTTTTATGTATATGAGTGTTATGCCTGCATACATGTAAGTGCACCTGTGTTGCTTAGTGCCCACAGAGGACAGAAAAGGGTGTCAGATCCTTTGGAATTGGAGTTATGGACATCTTTTAGCCACCATATATAATGTTGGGAATCAAATCCAGATTTTCTGCATTCTTTAAAAGCAGCCAGTGCTCTTAACTGCTGAACCATCTCTCCAGCCCTGAGAGTTATAGAACCTTAACATTAATAACATAGTTTTTTGCGTTGGTATCCCAAGGGAGCTTGATATTATGCTCCTTCCTCCCCCCCAAATTAGGCTTATGTTTTCCAGACAGTGCAGATTTTAAGAAGTGTAATGGGAAACTTGTTTTAGGTTAACTAACATATTGTGACCTCATTTACTTTGAGCAAATGCACTTCTGTGGAGGAGCTTTTTAAAATTCTTTTTCCTTTGTATGTACTATAGATCTGTTGTCTGTCTTTTTTTCAAGGTGGATCTTATATGGGAGGATGCCCTGTTTATGTTTGAGTATTTTAAGCCCAAGACCCTCCCTGAATTTGATAGCTATAAGACCAGCACTGTTTCTGCTGACTTGGCCAACCTGCTGAAAAGAATTGCAACCATTGTGCCCCACACAGAGAAGCCCACTCTGAGCCTGGACAAAGTCTCTGCCTACATCGAGGGAACCTCAACTGAGGTAGGCTTCAGTGAATGTGAGGTCATGGGGGCAAAGCAGCTGGGTTGGGGCCTTTCCCTTCTAGTATAGCTGCATACACCCTGGCTTCTTTCCTGCTTGGCACCACATGCCAGGGCCAGAAGAAGCCAGGGGTCTATCTTGTATTGATACAAACAAACAATCTTGAGTTCACAGTTTATACCTGTATCCTTGACTTGATTTCCTCTGCTAAACTTGCCCTCTCCTGTGCCAGGTGCCCTGCCTTCCAGAAAGGGCAGACCCTTCCCCTCCAGTGGTGAATGAGCTCTACTACCTCTTGGCTGATTATCATTTCAAAAACAAGGAACAGTCCAAGGCCATAAAGTTCTACATGCACGATATCTGCGTTTGTCCCAATAGGTAAGTGGTATGGTGTGGAGTGGAGCCAGACTGCTGCCAGGAGGCATGGAGACTCTAATTCATCCAGGTCTTTTCTGAATCGGTTTGGAGTTCCCCTGCCCTAACCAGAATCAGGACATAGGAATGAGAAAATGGCTTAGCATGCTTTGGTTATTAGAAGGACAAGTTCCTTATGAAAAGAACAAGGGAGAAGGCTTCTTTCCCAACGTTCCCTGGGTCAACAAAGGTACAAGGTAACCTGGATCCTTGTGTTGCTTGTCTCCTGGTTTCAGGACCTAGGACAGCTGATATGTGTTCTTGGTAGATTATGGCAGGGTTGCTTTGGTGGAGAGGGGGTTTAAGAAGGAATACTAGAAAAACTGAAGCCTGAAGTTCTTATTCCTTGCTGTGACAAAGTTCATCATCAGCAGTGATATTTGTCCTGATGATATGTGTAGGAGAGCCCCTGTGCATGAGGCTTCTGTAGAACCCTGTTGAGCTTTCTTCTAAAATGTCATGAATTTTCAGAACTGAATGTTCTGATGGGCTCTGCTATCCTCGTGAAGCCTGATACACTTGACTACAAGGTAATGAGGCTACCCTGTGTGGCCAATCTGTATCTGAGGACATAGCACTTCAGGCTATAGAAGTAGTTAGGGGCTAGCCCATGGTGGCTGTCTTTGGACTCTGGGCAAACATAGAGCTGCCCTGATCTACCTGGACAAGGGAAGAAGGGGAAGGTCTCTGAATAGAAAAGCTGGTTCTAAAACTTTATAGCTCATAGGAAAGGTCCTCATAAACCTCCATTTGCTAAGTCTGTGGATTCCTCCAGGCAGGGGTGCTATGTGCTCAAATCCTTGGTTGTCTTTGGGGTCACTACATCTTTGTGATGGCATAGACCTGCTCTCATGCTGGCTGAGTACATGCTGTGTGACACACTGGGGATCGATCACCTTTGTATTACTACTTCCCATGTAAAAGGTGAGAATAATGAAACTCACGACCTGTGGAGTAGGAGACACTTGGCATGGTTCTTTTCACTCACAGGCCCCTCAGTCAATGGACTGAGGGTCTGAAGGCTCAAATACACCTCCCTCTAATATGTACACCATCTGTTCAGAGGATACCAACCTTTCAGGTCCAGCCCACTGGGTGCAGCAGAGGAGGTGTCGTCTATGAGGGACTGGCCCCAGCTCAGAAGGGCCTTGCCCACTTGATACTAGACCCAGCCCAATGCCTTTTCTACTCTAACCTTCACAGGCAGATACCAGAGGAGACTTGGGGCTCTGTCTTCTTCTATATTAGCTAAAGTAGAAGTTTGGATATTGGTTAATTTTTGTTGTTGCTGTTGCTTGTTTTGTGTTCCTTGAAGACTTCTGACTTGTGGTAGGGGTGAAACCCATGACAGATGGCTGGGTGGACAGCAGCATCCTGAGTTTCCTGTAGGACACAGTGTTATGAAGATCTTGATGACAGTTTCCTTCTGTTTTGCTGAACATCCTTTCTGCTTTTTGTTGGACTGGAATTGGTCTCAAATTAACTAGGCATTTTACAGAGGTCCATTAGGAAGTTGGGAAGACCTAGTTTAGCTCAGTACTACTGCCCAGGAAACAACTCTGAGCCTAGTGCCAGTACTAGTCCTGCCCTGTACAAGTTAGAGCCCAGAGCATGGACTGGATACCTCCTCCATCTGAGGTCACATTGTCATTGACCCACAGGCTCCTTGGCACCCCTGTAGGCTAGCACTTGCAAAGTATAGTTTGTGTGCTGCACTGGCTGGATCACATACACCAGGACATCATGCTAGGTGGGACAATGAAATATTTTGAGTTTTCCTGATGATGCTTTTCTGCTTTTGGTTACTTTTTTTTTTTTTTTTTAATGTATATGAGTGTACTGTCTGCATGTAGGTTGGTGCACCCATGCCGTGCAGTGCCGCGGAGGTCAGAAGAGGGCGTCAGATTCCCCTGAAACTGGAGTTCTCCTAGAATTGGAGTTACAGACGGTTCTCAGCCACCATGTGGGTGCTGGGGATCGAACCCAGGTCCTCTGCAAGAGCAGTCGGAGCTCTTAACCGTTAGGCCATCTCTCCAGCCCCTGCTTTTGGTTACTTTTTGTCTGGAGGTAGTGGTTTTCGTGATGACACACAGGCAATCATAATATAGTCCCTTTCCTTAAAGCAAGGGCAAACAAAGTTGCTGGATATTGAAAAGAACTTCTTGTGAAATTGATGCTGGTGAAGGAGAATTTGTCACACACACACACACACACACACACACACACACACACACCCTTTCCCTTCTGGTGTGACCTGAGCCAAACACAGTAGCTTTGGGCTCCTAGGCCCCTGAGGAGAAAGGCTAGTCTCAGGAGCCACTTACAAGAAGGTAAAGCTTTGGTCTTTGCTGTCCTCTGATCACCACTGAGCTTTCTGCCTTGGGTCTTGGAGTGCATTGAAAGCTCATCTAAGCTTCACAGAGTTCTACCTTGGCTCTCTCTTGGTATAATCAGACAGCTCAGGAGGCCAATGTTAAACTCCTACTAGCTGACTTTAAGGTAATATGGGCTCAGAGTTGTTGTATACGGGAGGGTGGCATTCTACCCTTTGGCTGTTCCTTTTTCTGTTTTCTGTACCAGCACTCAGAAAACAGCCCTGCAGGAGCCAAAAAATCACCTTGGTCTTGATGTGATGTCTCTGTGGCTGCTCATTGTCTCCCAGAGGTCTATGTATTCTCAACTTAGTTTCTTTCAGGTGATCTCAGAATGGTAAGGGTTCAGCCATCACGCAGTCTCCGCCTTCCTTCTACTGCTGGGAACGGAGCTAAGAGAACAAGGTCCAGAAAGCACAGGAATAACTGGGTGGCAGGGGAACCAGGGTTCTCTCCTATATGTGCTCTTGCTCTGCCTGCCCAGGAGCTAAAAAAGTGGTAACTGCTGGAAGTCATCCTGTTTTGCCTCAGCTGGGCCTCTCTTGTGATGCCTTCTGGAGTGTCCTTTTTGTTTCTACCAAAGCAGAACCATGGGCAACCTCTAATGCAGGGGAGTGGAGTCTAAAAGCCCATCCTTTAGAGCAGTTACTGAGTATCTGTGAAGTGTTGAGAGACATAAAACCTTTTGTCTCTTTGAAGTGCAGCACACATCCCCCTCTTGAGGTAGCCCTTCTTAACTGTATGTCACAGTGTGGGGATCCAGTCTGTGACAAAGCTGGTTTATTTCATGGTCCTGACTCTGTGGAGTAGCCAAGCTGAGCTCTGAGCTCTTGTGTGGGAGCAGAGCTTCCATAGTGTCTGCCTGCCTCCCAGACCATAGAGTCTGCCATGCCCTCAGGACAACTGTATTTTATCTCATGCTTCTATTACTACCCTAGGTTTGATTCCTGGGCAGGCATGGCTCTGGCCCGGGCCAGCCGAATTCAGGACAAGCTGAACTCCAATGAGCTGAAGAGTGATGGACCCATCTGGAAACATGCCACCCCTGTCCTGAACTGCTTCCGGCGAGCCCTTGAAATTGACAGCTCTAACCTGTCCTTGTGGATTGAGTACGGCACCATGTCCTATGCCTTACACTCATTCGCTTCCCGCCAGCTGAAACAGTGGAGAGCTGAACTGCCTCCTGAGCTTGTGCAGCAGGTGAGGAGGGGTGCTGCAGAGGGGCTTCCATCCATCCGTCTAGCTAGTGTGTCCTTGGGCTTGCAAAATTGTGTCCCCTTTATTCTTTGTTCTTATCCTCATGTCTGTGTGCACTCATGGGTGATTCTTTCCAAGAGATGCAAGTGTTTCATGGTTATTGATAACTTCATTGGTCTTCAGATACCCAGTCCAGAGAAGACAAGTTTAGGGATAGGCAGCTGTGAGCTGATTGGTCACCCATCAATTTAGCATAAATTGAGTGGTAGGGGAGGGGTGTTGGCCATTTGAAGTAAGCACCTCTTCCCTATTTGCTCATAAAAACTTTGGGGGCCATTATAACTCTTTTTTTTTTTAATTTTTATTTATTTCTGTATGTGTATGAATGTACTGTCTGCATGCAAGTTTGTGCACCCGTGTCGTGCAATGCTGCGGAGGTCAGAAGAGGGTCTTGGATTCCCCTGGAACTGGAGTTCTCCTGGAATTGGAGTTTCAGACGGTTCTCGGCCGCCATGTGGGTGCTGGGGATCGAACCCGGGTCCTCTGCAAGAGCTGTCGGCGCTCTTAACCGCTAGGCCATCTCTCCAGCCCCTGCATTACCATTTTTTTTTTTTTTTTTTTTAATTTTTATTTATTTCTGTATGTGTATGAATGTACTGTCTGCATGCAAGTTTGTGCACCCGTGTCGTGCAATGCCGCGGAGGTCAGAAGAGGGTCTTGGATTCCCCTGGAACTGGAGTTCTCCTGAAATTGGAGTTTCAGACGGTTCTCGGCCGCCATGTGGGTGCTGGGGATCGAACCCGGGTCCTCTGCAAGAATAGTCGGCGCTCTTAACCGCTAGGCCATCTCTCCAGCCCCCCATTATAACTCTTGACCTGGTGTTAGGATTTTCAAAGGCTCTTGGCGTAGAACATTCCCGTAGTGCAGGCTACTGGGTCTGACCTGAGGTACTGCGCTGGAGAGTACCATTTGTGCCTTAAAATGGAAGTGGAGAAATCATGCTGACACAGTTGTTTTTTTTTAAAGGGGTATTGAGGAATGTTGGAGATCAAACCCAGGGTCCTGTGCATGGTAAGCACATACTATGCCGCTAGCCTATATCCTTATGCCAACAAATTTAGGCTAGCAGAGCCAAAGAAAGATCCCATAGCTCAGAAAGGTCAATAGCATATTGAATAAGTCTACTGGTCAGGCAAACAGTGCTTGGTCTCAGGTTTTGCACTGATCATCTGTGATCAAAACTCCAAACAAGATGATACCATTGCTGCCACTGCCACACATTGTCAGAGGACTAAGTGAGACTGTCAGCCCACTGTTGTGCTACCATAATCCTCTGAAAACTCTCCTGGAGGGTAAACTGCTCACATTGTGCCAAGGGCTCCATCCACTGCCTCCTAAAACCCTACGGAGTAGGACACAGGCTTCTCGAGCCCTTGAACTCTTCAAATAATGTTGAAAAGCATGACAAAGAATGAAACAATAAATTTTACCACTGGACATAGCCAATTGTTTAACCTGAGCGACATTCCTAACAATGTACAGTGCTTAAGAGGCTGCTATTTGAAGAAGGGCAGCCTTAGGAAAGAGTTATGAAGTGTATCTCCTTAATGGAAACTGTGTTATAGAATAGATAGTGAATAAAAGATCCAATTGGGACTTTGATGACATTTCCAAGTATGTGCTAATCTTCAGTTGAACAAAGAGCCAAGATTAAGTTTGATTCCCGGGGAGTTTAATGTCTATCAGTTGTATGACTGTGATGACCGTGATTCTTCTTTTTTTTTTTTTTTTTGGTGTTTTTGAAACAGAGTCTCCTTGTAGCCCTAGCTGGCCTTGAACTCCCTTTGTAGACCAGGCTGGCCTTTAACTCACAGAGATCCACTTGTCTCTGCCTCCCAAGTTCTGAAATTAAAAGGTCTGTGCCACCACACTCAGCTGATTTCATCTTTTAAAAGCTGGGGGATTTTTTGGTCTTTCTGAGACAGGTTCTCCCTTTAATACCAGGTGGCCTGGAACTCCCTATGCAGACCAGGTTGGCCTCCATCTCACAGAAATCTGCCTTCCTCTGCCTCCCCAGTGCTGGGATTAAAGGTGTGTGCTACCATGTCTGGCTTAGAAAGTTAGTTGTGCAAAATTATTTGAGGTCTGCCTCCCTTTCTCCAGGACTTTGAATTCTTTATTCCTTTCAGGAGTATTCTCTTCTCAGCCAGTGGTCAACTGTGTTTATTGTCAATCCTCATGCATGCAGGAGTAGAATTTCCCACTTGATCAGGACATGGGAAGTACGACCCTGGGCTTCAGTATGGGCTGTTGTTGGAGAGTTCATCCAGCGATGCCACCCTCTTCTTGTGTGTTCTGGGCATCATCAGCCCTGAGATCAAGAAAGTGGTCTTTGGGTTCTAGGCTTTCAGCACTTTGGTCCCAAAGTTTTCCCTCCTTCAATGCCCGGATTGTCTGAACTCCAGATGAGTAAGAATGGTGGCTCCCATACCTGGCTTGGCACCAGAGCCTCTTGGTGAATGAGGAACTTGTTAAAAGGCCCTACCAGGGCCACAGTCAAAGCTATGCTTCTGCAAGCTCCTGGGTAGTAATTTTGTTTTCCATGTGACACCAGGGGAATACGCTTGGGCAAGGGGTGGCAGAAGTCATGTGTGAAAAAAGCGGGCATGGAGGTCCCTGCTCACTGCTGACAAAAGTCGGGTGTCAAATGCTGTGGCAGGGCCAAGTCCTGAAACAGGATAGAGAAGGACCTGGGTGGCCTTCATCTTAAACATCACCTCCTTCAAAGCATTATTATCTAGTTATCCAGGTGACAGTCTTCTTTTTTTTTTTGGTCTTTTCGAGACAGGGTCTCCCTGTAGCCCCAGCTGGCCTGGAACTCACTCTGTAGACCAGGCTGGCTTTGAACTCACAAAGATCCGCCTGCCTCTGCCTCCCAAGTGCTAGGATTAAAGGCGTGCGCTACCATGCCTGGCTGACAGTCTTCTTTAAAGTCGTTATAGTATTAAGGGGGAAAGCTAAAATCTCTCTGTTGCTTTTCTCCCATCTAATTTCTTCATTCCTTTATGAGCAATTTGTGTCTTTTTAGGCTACAACAAAACAAAACCTTCACACACACACACACACACACACACACACACACACACACACACAGAGCCCTGGGTGTGTGTATGTAGAAAAATCCACCATGATTTGTCTGTTTTTTCTTTCAGCCAAGTTACTGTCATATTGAATATACTGTTCAGCTTTCCTCTTCCCTCAGCACTGAGGCTCTGTTCAGGTTAATTTCTGTGGATCTAGTACATTCTGTGTGACTTTTTACCTAATTCGTTGTAGCTGTCCTCTGTGTAATCTCCTTATTGGGTTTTGATTGTGTTTCAATGGCCTCAGGGTCTTCTGCCACCCAGTGCTATAGAGCTTGACTCCTTGAGAGGCCTTGTAACATTAGGAACACAATCATCTTGTGGGATGTGGTAGTCTGGATCTTAGGATCCCTTCCCTAGTCATCCAGGAGTGATTTCAGGTGGGATTTGGGGGAGTTGGACTTTTCTAAGAAGTAAAGGTCCTGAGAGGTCAAGTGCCCTTTCTGTCTCCTCACTTTTTGAAGGGCAGTTGCAAGGAAGAGTGTTAAGACAGGAGAACAGAACTTGTTCTGGCCTGACAGGCTCACAGCCTCTGGGACAATCTCATGTTGATTTGATGGACATTTGTCTCAGGCAGCTCAGGTCCTGAGACTGTGGTCTAAGTCCTCTATCTCCCTGGACTATCAGGGCAGCAGGAGGAGGTAGACAGGGGATGTAGTAATCCTGGAAAAAGGAGGAGGTTTAGCTTTATTATCATTACTTCCCTGCATGCTACATGTGTTTATGTATACTGCCCTACACAGCTGCTCTGTGATCCCTTAATTCTTTAACGTCTGGGGCTGGGGAGGCAGCTTCCCCTGGTTGCTAAAGCTCGGCCTGAACTTACCAGGTCTGATAGGGATGGGCTATAGGACACAGGTTTGTTGTATCTGAGCTGCTGTATTCTTTTTTTTTTTTTTTTTTCTAGCCTGGAACTCACTCTGTAGATCAGGCTGGCCTTGAACTCACAAAGATCTGCCTGCCTCTGCCTCCCAAGTGCCAGGATTAAAGGCGTCGCCACCACGCCCGGCAGCTGCTGTGTTCCTTAGCAAGCTTGCCACAGTGGTGTGGGAAAGTGTACACATTGCCTATGATATCAGTTCTTTTTTTTTTTATTATTATTTTTGTTGTTTTTTTTTTTCTTTTTTTTTTGGTCTTTTTGAGACAAGGTCTCCCTTTACCCTCAGCTGGCCTGGAACTCCCTCTGTAGACCAGGCTGGCCTTGAACTCACAGATATCCACCTGCCTCTGCCTAGGATTAAAGTGCTAAAATCAAAGACGAGTGCCACCCCACCCCACCCCCGCTTGATGTCAGTTCTAAAGCACAGAGAAAGGCTCTGGGACCAAAACCTCCTAACCTAGTAACCCAGAGGGAGTAACTTGGCATTCTTAACTATGCTTCATTTGTAAATGAAGCTGACCATTCCTTCTCCCAGGCAGCATTAGGAGAATTCATTGGTGATGCCTGCCTCAGCCATTTCCTGAACCTCATGCATAGGTGAACAAGGTACTGTGAGTGAGGGTACGCATCCTGTTCTAATAAGGCAGAAGGTAGGTGTGTAGCAGTTTCTAGACTTACCTCTCCCTTTTCTTCCTATGTGAAATATTGTGCTTGATGAACTTTCCAAGAACAGGGCCACTGACAGTGTCACATAGCTATTAAGCAGTTTAAGTAGGACTTCATCTAAACAGCTGCCTTTTGGGGGGGGTCTTTTTTAGATAAGGTCTCCCTGTAGCCCCAGCTGGCCTAGACCTCACTCTGACACGCTATGTAGACCAGGCTAGCCTTGAACTCACAGAGATTCATCTGCTTCTACCTCCCGAGTGTTAGGATAAAAGGCATGTGCCACCACGCCTGGCTGAACACTGCCTTTTATATAAACAGGTTTGTTGCAGAGTAGAGGTTGATGTGATAGAATCAGTTATGCCATATTTGGCCCTGTGCTATAAGTCTTTCTGTTGAATTTTATTTAAAAAAATTTTTTTTATTAATTTTATTTATTTCTGTATGTGTATGAATGTACTGTCTTGCATGCAAGTTTGTGCACCCGTGTCGTGCAATGCCGTGGAGGTCAGAAGAGAGTGTCGGATTCCCCTGGAGCTGGAGTTCTCCTGGAATTGGAGTTTCAGAGGTTCTCGGCTGCCATGTGGGTGCTGGGGATCGAACCCGGGTCCTCTGCAAGAGCGGTCGGCGCTCTTAACCGCTAGCCCATCTCTCCAGCCCCTCTGTTGAATTTTATTCAATGATGTTCCTAGATAGCCATTTTCTCTCCAGAAAAGTGATTGACAGAGTGTCTGGGTAGTACCTGGCTCCCAAAACCAGCTATTGCTAGAAGATACTTAAAAAAGTAAGCCCTGGCTAAACAAACACAAGTAGAACAGGCCTGCCCATGAAAGACAGAGTGTAGCATGTATTCATGGCTATAGCAGTTCCCCCTGCTGATGACCACAGTTTATGAGTTTATAATGGCCTTCTCACCTTCCTGAGGTGAGAAGAGGCCTTACTGCTATCAAGCCAAAGCACAGTGAAGGGGGGGGCCAGAGACCTGGAGTGCTCAGAACAGCTGCCTCTGTGACTTCACATAGTAGTCTTTACTTTGTCCCCAGTCTGGGAGCTCTAGAACAGGACATGGGTATATGCTTGACAGCTGCCAGGGACCAGAGAAAAGCAACTATCCAAGTTGGAAGGCCTCTTGCAAGTTGACACCCATCCTGGCTATTTTTGTCCTTTATAAAAGGGTGGCTGGAGCCGGGTGTGGTGGTGCACGCCTTTAATCCTAGCACTTGGGAGGCAGAGGCAGGTGGATCTCTGTGAGTTCCAGGGCAGCCTGGTCTACAGAGTGAGTTCCAGGCCAGCTGGGGCTATAGGGAGACCCCCGCTCAAAAAGACCAAAAAAAAAAGAGCACCGACCGCTCTTACAGAGGACCCGGGTTCGATCCCCAGCACCCACATGGCAGCTGAGAACTGTCCGTAACTCCAATTCCAGGAGAACTCCAGTTCCAGGGGAATCCGAGACCCTCTTCTGACCTCCGCGGCATTGCACGACCCGGGTGCACAAACCTACATGCAGACAGTACATTCATACACATAAAATAAATAAATAAATAAATAAATAAATAAATAAATAAATACTTTTAAAAATGTAGTATGTCCTTTTGAAAAGGTAAGGAAGAGAGGCAGGAAACTCTGTTTTATCTCAGAGGTACACACTGTCTCCAGTGCTGTGAGGTAGGGACTGGTCAGTAGGTACACATTCTCTTTGGTGCTATGGACCAAGGGTCAAATGAGTGTCCTCTTTAACTTTCCTTGCCTGTTCCATTGAGAGGGTGGGAACAAGATGCTCACTCCCTTCCCTAAAGGGCTCAGCCCACAAAAGGCATGCCGGATTTTTATAAGACTGATATAGCAGAGTTCTATCAGCTTGCTTCCTCTTTATGTTGATGGCTGATGGGCACAGGTCCTTACTGCAACCACACAGTATATAGTTAGGAAACTTAGATCAGTAGGTATTTCATGAACTCACAGATACTACAGGGAAACGCTAGAAGAAAGGACCTTAAATGACCTGAGTCTCAGAGTCTAGGTGTGTACTTTTTTTTTTTTGGTCTTTTTGAGACAGGGTCTCCCTGTAGCCCTAACTATCCTGGAACTTGCTATGTAGAGCAGGCTGGCCTTGAAGTCACAGAGATCTGCCTGCCTCTGCCTCCCAGGTGCTGGGATTAAAGGCATGCACCACTACACCTGGGGGTCTGTACCTTTCTTGCACTCTTTTGAGGAGCCCCCCACATCTCATTGTCTACAGCTGCGTAATGGTGACAGTAGTTCTTGGTCTTGGGATTGTTGAGACGAATATAGATCTGTGAACATCTCAAATGGCATCATTCAACCAGGAAAACCATAACCCCTGGGCAAGCTCAGGCCTTAAGCTTAAGGTCAGTCTGTAGGCTTGTGGTCTTGTTATAGATGGAGGATCGACGTGACAGCATGCTGGAGACAGCCAGGCACTGTTTCACATCTGCAGCCCACTGTGAGGGTGATGGCGATGAGGAGGAATGGCTCATCCATTACATGCTGGGCAAGGTGGCTGAGAAGCAGCAGCAGCCACCAGCTGTCTACTTGCTGCACTATCGACAGGCAGGCCACTACTTGCACGAGGAGGCTGCCCGTTATCCTAAGAAGATCCACTACCACAACCCGCCTGAGCTGGCCATGGAGGCCCTGGAGGTAAAACTGCAGGTCCAGGGTGGGAAGGCAGGACAGGGGGGGCTACTCTTTCTGTCCCTGGTGTTTGAATTCACAGGCCCAGTTACTTCCTTGCAACTAAGAGCTCTGTGCTCAGCAGCTTTGTGTGCAATTAAATTAAAGCAACCTGTCCTTTCTTTTCCTGGGGGGTGCTTGCCATTTAGAGAGTGAGCATTTTGTTCTGATCCCTCTCTAGCCAACAAGTTCTCACTGATACTGAGGGCAGCATCTCTAGGTGCACAGGCAGTCAGACCTGGCAGGAGGAGGCGGGTGCAGATGGGCACCCTATGCCAAGTTAGATCCCAGCTTATACCTGGGCCACTCAGCTTATACCTGGCCTGGTCTTAATCCTAGAATTTTGTTTGTTTGTTTTTATTTGCTGCTTCTCAAAACAAGAGCAGTGTTTTGTTGCTGGGATTCTGTTTTATGATTTCTAGAAGACTTTGATGGAAGCTTGCATTGTTGTTCATAGTAGTCCTGAGGGGCTAGGAAGCTGGGACCAGCATATCTTACAGGCAAGGAAACAAAGGACATGGGTGGAGATTCAGACATGTTTGACTTGGCGCAGGTCTCAAAGTCTCCCATGCTCTGACTTTTACCCTTTCTGAGGCTGTAAGCCCAGTGCCCACCAGTTCCATATGTCTAGTTAAGGTTCTTAAATTTAGGTGACTTTGCTCATTGCTTGTTTTCTTCCTGCCCTTGTGCCCCCCCATTATAAAATCTATAATGTGTTAATTTTTTTAAAAGAGAGTCAAATAATTCAGAAGTATATAAAGGTTAGATTCCCCACTGACCCTAATTGTCCACCTCATCCTCTCAGTCTTGTCAGTAGTTGGCCAATATTCTTAAATGTCTAGATGTTTTTCTTATTGCTATGCAAATTGGAACACTGTCTTCGGCTTTTGCAGTTTGCTTTTTCATTGGACAAGATATAGTAGATGATATGGTGAGCTTTCCCACCTGTCCAGCACCTTCTCATTGGGAAGAGCATTTGTTTGACACCATAGCTCCTCCTTCATGGGTTTGACCTCTTACATTTCTTTGCCATGACAAAGCATAGGCAGTACACTTCCCTGTACTTGTATCAAGTATGTGTATTTCCAAGGGCTGAAGTGTAAAGGTGGAGTTGCTGGACTATTTGCTGATTTATTCTACAGCATCCAGTTACTCTGAAGGATAATGCTGATGGCATGTCGGTTCCCCTAACCATACTAAGACTCTCCAAACTTACCAGTATTGTGAGCAAACAAAATAATACTGGACTTGAGAGGTGGAAGCAGGAAATCAGAAGTTCAAGGTCATCCTTAGCTATATAGCAAGTTTGAGGCCTGGGCTACATATTTTGTCTCAAAACCCAAAATAATAGTAACATCCAAAACCTAAAACTCTCAAATTAAAAAAAATATGTATTATTGCCAAGTAATTTAGGTAGGTTTTTTGGTGCCAGATTTGTGGGGGTTGTGGAGAAGTGTGGAAGCACAATTTCCATGAGATTGCTTCAGCAGTAGGCTGAAGCGTAAAATCTTTTCTTGTCCATTTTCTTATGCCACTTGGGACAGTATGATTTAGAGGAACTCTGCTTTGAGGATGAGAAGTCTGAGAGCCAGGAAAGAGAGGTATGACCTGCCCTGGTTACCCCCAGGAAAGGTAGGGAACTGGGCCAGACTCTGCTGGGTCTGTGCTTGGCTTGTAGCACCTCTGTGAAGGACTGTTTGTTATGGGAGGTAACCCAGACCTCAGAAAGACATTATCACCTGTTTTCCTCTATTAGCTTTTCTTTGTGTTTTGGCCTCCTGTTGTCTGATAGAGCCCATGAGCAGTCAAAATGTTGGCCATAAAGAGCCTAGGGTCTTCCTGATGTGGAACATTGGGATGCCTCAGATGTGTTGGCTGCCCACCCCCGACACACTACACTGGCTTGAAAGAGTGAAGGTGCACAGAGTTCATTTCTGGGCATTTTGCTTTGCACAGCTAGGGTAGATAGAGAACTTAGAATGAGCTGAGTCTACACCTTATTTTTAAAATGAAGTGCCTGCGTTCTTCTGATGTTATGTTTTCATTAAAAATACTTTACCAGAACCAGGCGCGGTGGCACACGCCTTTAATCCTAGCACTTGGGAGGCAGAGGCAGGCGGATCTTTGTGAGTTCAAGGCCAGCCTGGTCTGCAGAGTGAGTTCCAGGACAGCTGGGGTTACAGGGAAACCCTGTCTCAAAAAGACCAAAAAAAAAAAACAAACTTTACCAGCCTGGTCTACATAGCGAGTTCCAGCCTAGCTGGGGCTATAAGGAGACCCTGTCTCAAAAAAAAAAAAAGGAGTTTCTGGGCCAGATTCTCTACTCTGTGGATCCATGGGCTAAAAGGATCTGGATAAGAATCCTCTCTGTCTGCGATACTTCTTTGAGAGTGCTGCCCAGGTCAGGTTTTCACTGGATGAAAACCATTTTGGGGGTATGCTGGTCAAGGCCAAAGGTCCCGGCAGTTTTCAGAGTTCATGATATCCAATATATCCTTCATGGGAACAGATGCTACAAAAGGGGGCTACATCATGCCCACACTTACGGAGATGCCTACATGTGATGTGGCAGGTACGTGGAGAAGACATGGCATTTCTTGGTTTAATATAACCCTGGGATTTACTAGTTCTGGGCCACTGGGTAACTTACTTTGTCCAATTGAAGAAATGTGGTGGGAATCACCAGACCCTCTCGGATGCAGTATCATACCAGCTCACTCACAACATGTCCCTGGCAGATAGTCTTTCAACTTGATTGATCTGGTACCTGACTCTTTCCAGGGACTGAATTCCAAACCAGTCTTCTGTGGTTCTTGCCTTAGAGTATCCAGAGTCTAAGTTAGAGATGGATGTGGAGACTCAGTTGCTCTGAGTGCCATGCCGGGGACACAGTGGGAGCAGCACCACTCTGGCAGGAGGCAGTACCCAGTGAACAGAGCTGAGTGGCTGCTACTGTCACCATCTCACTGTGTGTGGTGTGCTAGATTACTTGATACCTTTTTAAACTGCAGTGCTGACAGTATCCATTTTAATTTTCAGGGCTCATTTTGGAATAGTTATAGATTGGGTGGATTAAAAACTAACAAAGACAGCCACCCCAGACAGCAACCTGTTTCCAATGTGGCTGCCTTACCTGTGGAACAGACCTTAGATCGGAGAAGGCTGCTTATAGCAGAGGTATTGTTCTAGGTATACTTCCGGCTCCATGCTTCCATCCTGAAGCTCCTGGGCAAACCTGATTCTGGGGTTGGTGCAGAGGTCCTGGTCAGCTTTATGAAGGAGGCAGCAGAAGGACCCTTTGCCAGGGGCGAGGAGAAGAATACACCCAAAGCTTCAGAAAAGTGAGTGCTGGCTTGCTGGACCCTGTGTGATTCATTTACTCTGGTGTAGTGTTCAGAGGGATAAACTAAACTTGGCAAACTCAACCCAGAGAGTCTCTGAAATCTATCTGGAATCTCTGATTGCAGGGCTAGGATTTTTCTATTGAATTGGGGGAGAGGATGTATGCCATCCCTGCCATCCCTGGTCTCCTTACTGTGTGGTACTATTCCGTCCTTAAGGGCAAGTCCTGGGGAGAAGCAAACCATTCCCTCCTGCTTCAGTAGAACATAGCCTTGTCCTGGGTAGATGATTATAAAATACTTTTCCTTTTACCCAGAGCCTCTCCAACTGTAGGTGATCTCTGAGGCCCAGTGTATGGCCTATTCTCTGCAGTAATAATTAGGAGGTGTAAGGGATACAGGCTCTCCCTTAAGTGCCAGACAGCACAGGGAAGCAGGGTCCCGGTGTAGTCTCTTCTGGGACTGACCCCTGTCTTTCCCTGGCATAAGTTATCTTTGTGGCCCAGACCCTTTTCACTTTGGTGTCTCTGTCCTGCTGCTAAGTACAGTTCATCCCACCTCTGAGGCCTGGCCTGGATGAGCATTGTGCTGGACTCTGACTCTGAGACTTGGTCCCAGGCCCTGACCCGGAGGGCTGTCCATTCATGCCTATAGGCAGTCACCTGACCTGTGCTTCTGCTAAGCATTGTCCAGCTCTGCACAAATGTTTCTTCTGCTTATGGGAGAGATGAGTACCTGGATGGAGATGACTTAGGTGGATACATTATGCTCAAAACTTATTGATACGTGTTTTCTAGATACCAAAGGCCCCTGGGGTACAATAAAGTTTTCATTGATTATAATTTTTTCAGTTGCCAGGCCAAGTGGTACACGCCTTTTAATCCCAGCAGAGGCAGGCAGATCTCTGTGAGTTCAAGGCCAGCTTGGTCAACATAGTGAGTTCCAGGACAGCTGGGGCTAAAGGGAGACCCTGTCTCAAAAAGACCAAAATAAATAAATAAGTACAATTTTTTTTATTTTATTATTATTTTGTGTTTGTGTGTGTGTGTGTGACATGTGAGGTGTGCTGGCATCTATAGATGCCAGAAGAGGGGATCAGATCCTCTGGAGTTAGACTTGTTTTTTTGTTGTTTTTTTTTTTTATTCTCTGCTAAGAGTTGAGGAGTTAGAGATTTATAGGTAATTGTGAGTTGTTCAGTGTGGTGTTGGTAAATGAACTCATGTCCTTTGGTTGAGCAGCAAGCTCTCATAACTTCCAAACCATCTCTCCAGCCTTTCGTTGATCATAATTTTGTTCTGAAATTTTTTAATTATACAAATAATAATCTTATTATAGGAAAATGTGACAGATCCCCTCTTGTCTCCAGAGTTGGCTACTATTCAAATAGTTGTTTTTTTTTT
>VZQC01007400.1:1169228-1204236 GCA_009823505.1 Rhizomys pruinosus | reverse complement strand
ACCAGAGTTTGGTGCATATATATTCATAATTGTGAAATCTTCTTGGTGAATTGTTCCTTTGATAAAAATGTAATGGCCGATATTAAAATAGCAACACTTGCTTTCTTTTTGGTACCATTTGTTTGAAATATTTTTTTTTCCGTCCTTTCACTTTAAGGTGGTGCCTATCCTTGAAGGTAAGATGCGTTTCTTGTAGACAGCATATCGATGGGTTCTGTTTCCTAATCCAGTCTCCCAATCTATGTCTTTTGATTGGGGAGTTTAGTCCATTATTGTTTAAGGTTATGACTGATAGGTTTGTGTTGCTTCATTTCACCTTATTATCCATTTGTGTTTTTGGTTTAGGTTTCTACTTCTGCAGTTATGTTTTTACTGATTTCTCTTTCTAGGTACCTGGGGATGGTTGCTCCTTTCTTCTGTCCTTTGAATTGCTTCAAGTATTCTCTGAAGGGTTGGTTTTCTGGACATGTATTCTTTCATCTTGTTTATGTCATGGAAGATTATTCTCTCTCCTTCAACTAGAATTGACATTTTTGCTGGGTATAGTAACCTGTGTTTAACACTGGGAATGCTTTGCTTCACGTTCTTCTTGCTTTCATAGTTTGCACTGAGAAGTCAGTTGTAATTCTGATGGGTTTCCCCTTATAGGCCACTTGTTGTTTTTCTCTTCTGGCTTTCAGAATTTTGTCTTTGTTTTGGGCATCTAGCATTTTAACTATGATATGGCGTGGAGAGTTTCTTTTCTGATCTTGTTTGTTTGGAGTTCTGTGTGCTTCTTGTATTTGTATTGGTTTGTCTTTTTTTAGTTTGGGGAAATTTTCATCTATTATTCTGTTGACGATCTGATCAATACCATTCTCTTGGGATTCTTCTCCTTCCTCTATCCCTATGATGCAGAGGTTTGATCTTTTCATAGTGTCCCACAGTTTCTGGTTGTTCCACTTTTGTGTATTTTTTAAATTTTCATAATCTTTACTTGAGGCTTTTAGTTGTTCTGTGTTATCTTCCAGGTCTGATATTCTTTGTTCTGCTTTCTCCATTCTGCTTCTGAGGCTTTTTCCATTCCTTTCCTCTTGATTGGATGAGTGTTTGATTTCCTTTTTCATTTGGTCTCCTGATTTCTTCAGTATTTCCTCTTCCTTTTGGAGCTTCTCAATCTCTTCCTATAGCTCTTTCCTTTGCTGGTTGGTTTCCATATCTTTTTCAACCTGGGATCTTTTCAGTGTTTCCACTTCCTCCCAGAGTTTGTCATTCTCTCTCTCTAGGTCCTTCTTGAGTTTTTCATTCTCTTTTCTTAATTCTTTGATTTGTTCTTTATAGTCTTGTACTTCTTTAAGTATGTTCACAGTTGTACTTCTAATATCTGTGTCCTGGGCCATCCCCAGAGGGATCCCACTGTAGGAATCTTCGACAGGGTTGGTAGAGCTTGGTGTGGAATTATCCTGCACCTTTCCCATGTTGTCTCTTCTTTGTGTCCCTGGCATATGGGTTTCTCTTTGCCTTTATTCCAACATGAATCCCAAATGCCTCTTCTCTGTGTTGAAGACTTGCTTTGCTTGCATCCTTCAGATGCCTTCCTTGTTTGATTTGTTTTTCTCCTTTTCTCCTTGCTTATGGAGTTTTGACTTATCTAAGCTTTAGGCTTTCTATTAGAAGTCTAACTCACTCTTCCCTTTCTGTTTTGAAGGTCCTTCAAAGAATCCACTTGGACACTCCTTTGGCAGTCCCAAGTGCTGGGGCAGAGGGCTTTAGGTGGTCTTGGGAAATCCCCCATCTCAAGACTCACACAGACCCACCTTTTATACCAGCTGGGAGGACAACTCTACCCCCACAGCCACAGAAGCCAATGGAGCCAAAGACAATTAAACCAAACAGTCCACCTGGCTGAATCACCCAGCTCCTACCTGTGCTTCAGGTGGTCTTGGGAAAGCCCCCGTGAGATGATATTAAAGTGGTTTTAATTTGCATTTCCTTAATTATTAGCGACGTTGAACACTTTAAGATGTTTCTCAGAGCTGGAGAGATGACTCAACGGTTAAGCACCAACTGCTCTAATAAAGGACCTGAGTTCGATTTCCAGCACCCACATGGAGGCTAAGAACCATCTTTAAAACAGGCATGGTGGCGCACGCCTTTAATCCTGGCACTTGGGAGGCAGAGGCAGGCAGATCTCAGTGAGTTCAAGGCCAGTCTGGTCTACAGAGTGAGTTCCAGGCCAGCTGGGACTATAGGGAGACCCTGTCTCAAAAAAAAAAAAGATATTTCTCAGCCATCTCTAATTCCTCACTCAGCTCTTTGCTCCACCTTTTGAGTGTGTTATTTTTTTAATGTTCAACAGCAGCCAGGTGTGGGGGTGTATGCCTTTAATCCCAGCACTCAAGAGGCAGAAGCAGGTGGATCTCTGTGAAATCAAGGGAGCCCGGTCTATATAGAGAGTTCCAGGCCACTGGGGCTATAAGGAGACCCTTTTTCAAAACAAAACAACCAAAACAAAACAAGACAAAAAAAAAAAAATCTCAAAACAAGTAGCATGGAAGCTGCTTATGGGGTTTCCAGGGTTGCTACTTACAGAGCCTTCATGCAGCCTGCCTGCTTTCCTGGATTAGAACTAAGGAAAACATAACTTTTCCTTTTCTTTCCCCTTTTCTTTGAAACATTAGCCAAAAGTCTATGCATGCTTTCCTTGACACTGATTTCTCACTAGTTCTCTGAATACTCCCAGCCCTGCCCACCCCTACAGCAAACTTTCTACTTTCTCAGACCCTGACTCAAACGGCATGGCATGTCTAGCTTCCTTTCCTCTTCTCCATCTCCCTTCTCTTGGCATCACAGGAGACTTATAGCTTGTCTGTCCTGCTTTTTTCTCTCAAACTCTAATAAGATTTTTCCTGGAGCTTCAGCAAAGAACAGAGCAACTACAGGGACTCTGTCTCTAGTACCCTATTTGGCATTTTTTTTGTTTTGTTTTTGTTTTTTCTTGTCTCATACCTATTGCTACATAGTATGGATATCTGTGGGGTTTTTTAATTTATTTTTTTGTTTGTTTGTTTTTGTCTTTTTGAGACACGGTGTTGCCCTGTAGCCCCAGTTGGCCTGGAATTCACTATGTAGACCAGGCTGGCCTTTGGCCTTGAACTCACAGAGATCTGCCTGCCTCTGCCACCATGTCTGGTAATATCTTGTGTTTTATATGAGCATTTTTATGGACGAGGAGATTGTTTCTGCTTTTTTTTTTTCTCATCAGTGTTTCAGCAGATCCCTTATACATGTATAAGCCTACACTAGTGCACACTTGTTTCTGTCTACCCACTTGTAAAAGATTAGATGTGTTGTTCTATTACACAGAAAGGCTCTAACTTAGTGTGCAAGACTACTGAAGAGAAGCTTGTCACCTTCCTTGCAAAGTGTCTGGCCATGGAATGAGGTAGGCTGTTAAGAGCCTGGCCAAAGAGGTCAGACAGCATCCAGTTAGGGGCTAAAGCTGTGAGGGCAATATGCAGGCAGCTTATCTTTAGAGCACCAGCCACATGGGGCAGGGAGTACTCAAGGTGCTTGGGAGCAGCAGACCTAGAGAAAAGTGCTGATGCACAGTAGTAAACATTCATTCATCATAATGTAGAAATTGACTTGGACCTCAACCCTCTGACTCCACAGGGAGAAGGCCTGCCTGGTGGATGAGGACTCCCACTCTTCAGCCGGGACGCTGCCGGGCCCCGGAGCCTCCCTCCCCTCCTCCTCTGGCCCAGGTCTGACATCCCCACCTTACACAGCCACTCCGATTGACCACGATTACGTCAAATGTAAAAAACCCCATCAGCAGGCGACGCCGGACGGTATAGTCCCTGTTCTCCCTACTGCCAGCCCAGGGCGGCACACTAATCATGGGGAGGGTGCTTGAGCGACTTTGTTTTGTCGCCTTTTTTTGGTGAGGGGGGTGCTGGGTTTGAGGTGACACGGGCAATGTTGCGGCTGTTCATTTACCTCATGGACTCATGGTGCTTCTTATGCTTCCAAGACATGCTCAGAGTCGCCACCTGCCAGCTTGCCCACTTGGGAGGTCGGGGAGAAGCAGGTCAGGCTAAGGCAGCTCACTTCTTTGAGCCTGCATTTTCCTACCTGCAAAATAGGGGTGCTGACATCTCCTTTGAATGGCATTTGAAAGACTCTGTAGGCCACCTAGAGAGTGACTCTTAGCACTGTCAGCTCCATGTGGCCTACATCAGTCTGCAGCACATTATTATGACTCTTTTCTTAATAGTTGTGGGTAGGTCATGACTAATGCTAAATCTATCAATGACATTGATGGGGTCTGCTGGGACCATTTGCAAGGCCTTTCCACGTGGGATGAGGCAGGTGGCGACTGTTTTTCAACCACATTCCTTACTAACATTAGGAGGCTTGCATGCTGGCCTATATCTTAATTTTTTCATGTTCTCACCTTTATAGTGACAGAGTACTTCCTGGGATAAACAAATTAATAGATTTAGAGGGTTACTAAATTGGAACCCTAGCCGGGCGTGGTGGCGCATGCCTTTAATCCTAGCACTCGGGAGGCAGAAGTAGGTGGATCTTTGTGAGTTCAAGGCCAGCCTGGTCTACAGAGTGAGTTCTAGGACAGCTGGGGCTACAGGGAGACCCTGTCTCGAAAAGACCAAAAATAAATAAATAAATAAATAAACAATAAAATAAAGTGAAACCCTAGAGAGGTGGCAGTAATGCTGAAGGACACTCTCACTCCCATGTCACTCATCTCATCTGGGCTGTGGCAAAACAGGCCTTACTCTGCCTTCCTGGGGATGGTGATGGGACACTCCTAGGTGGGTAGGATTTGCTCCAGGGCTGTACCCCCTGCCAGGTGGCCTTTGCAGGTAGATTCTTAGAAGAATGATGGGCTCTCTGGATGCCATGGTAGCTTTGACCTTGACAGCTGAGAGCTAAAAGGACAGAGCACATTACTAGAGAGGATGGGCATCTGCCGCAGCTTGTCAAGCCAAGAGCAGGATCTGAAAAGCACTGGTGAAGGATGACACAGTGGCTAAGACTCTGTACCTCTGGACTGGTATTTGATGATTTACTGAGAGGGCAGCAGACCTATAGCATCCCTTCCTGGGTTTAGTTTGGGGTCTGCAGCGTGTGTGCTGAAAAACTGAGGATCTATGCATGTGCTGTGTCTCTCACTTCCCAGCAGGTTGTCTCTTCATGCTAGTCCATGTGTTGACAGCTCTCCAGAGCATTAGGGAGAAGTGGGAGGAGCTGACCCCCAGATCCTCTAGTCTAAATAGCTCTGTGTAAGAGGCTCTTCCTCTTATTTTTTAAATTAATTGGGAGAACTGCCCTATTCCAACCTTTCACTCTTGAAGATACTGAGAAAGCTTGATAGCAGTAAACCCTTGCTTGGGGAGTTACTTCTTGCTATATATAGTTTCTTCTCATTAAGATTCAGTGAGCTCTGGCGGGGTGGGGGAATGGGCGGGAACACAGGTCTAGATTTGTTAAAAAAATAAAAATAAATTGATGTGAAAAAAATAAAATTAAAATAAAGGATTTTCTAAAGAAAAAAAATAATAAAATAAAATACAGGGTGGCCATATACTTCAAAAAAAAAAGATTCAGTACCAGGCCAGTTTTCAAGAAAGAGAACTGTTTTTTCCAGTGTCCATGTGCCATGTAGCCCTGTCATGTGCTCCTAGGCTGAGAAATACCAGCACCAGCCTTGCAGCTCCCTGCTAGCTCAGACCACAGGTAGCATGGGCTTACTGTCAGCCTGTAGGACTTTAGGAACAGAAAGGAGGAACACAGGAGTGCCTCAGAAAGAGTCAAGTCACTACCTGGCTGACAGCCTTGCTGTCCCATATGGGCACATGTATGTCCATGGACCTACAAGGAAGTTCTTACAATATGCAGGAGCTAGGCATGGTGAAACCTAACAAGTAAGTTCTGCAAGTTCGCAGAGTAAGTTCAAGTATACTTCCAGTGGTTTCAAAATGATTTCTTTCCGGACTGTGCAGCAGCCACTGGGTTCCCACAGCCCACTTTGTCCAGTCCCAGTCCCAGTCCTGGTCCCAGTCCCAGTGTGTGGGGAAGCATAATCCTTACGAAACCCTTAGGCTTTCCATGTTCTATACCTCCAAGGGAAAGCTCTCTGCAATGGGAAAATATTTAGGGCCCTAAAAAGCTATGCTCTTCAGGTGCTGTGGTGACCTTTTCAGCACTTACTCTGGTTCTCAGGGAAAGGTCCAGACCTTGGGCAGAAGCTGCAGCATATTGATTGCAAGTCAAGGGATTTGCTGGTAGCATAAGGCCACACTGTTCACTGCTACCCCTACCTCATGACCTGATTCTGGGAGGGAATGTGTGGCTCCTGCTTTTTCTACTCTACTTCTCAGCCTGAGACTTCCAATGGGAGTACAGAGACATTAGCACTTCCTTTGAGTCAGAGCTAGTCCCTCCTACTTCATGGAACATGATGGCTGCTTCTAGCCTGGTACCACTGGGACTAGGGAGCCATTTGAGGTCAAATGGAGGGGCAAGGGCAGAATAGGCCCTGGAATCAAGAGACATCTGAGTTCTAATCCTAGCTCCATTGATGATATACCCAGCTTCCTTCAACAAGAGCCTTTACTTGTTTGCTCCATGGTTACTGAAAGTGTTTGCACAGCCTGGCCTCTTCTTCCATGCAGTTTTTCAGTTCACCAGTAATTAAAGCTATTAGAAGAACAGTAGCACTTATATAGAGTGAGAAGCCCAGACCCTGTGGGGCACTACCATCCTTGGTTTTTACCCCAACTCTCTAGCTGGACTGTGGCCTTAAAAGATGGGTGGGCAGTAGCAGGAGAGATGGCTCAGTGGCTAAGAGCCCTGGCTGCCCTTGCCTGGGTTCAGTTCCCAGCACCCACATGATGGCTAATAACCAGCCTAACTCCAGTTCCAGGGTATTTGATGTACTCTTCTGACCTCCACAGGTATTACATGACATGGGTGCACTTACACACATGCAGCCAGTACACTCATACACAAAAAATAAAAATAATAATAAACATTTTTTTTTAAAGATTGGCAGGCCGTACCAAATGAAGCATTGGCCCTTAAGTGAGGCTGATCACTAGGCTTACTGGGTTCTAGTCTCCCACCTCAAAGGGTCTCTCCAGTGATTGATTTGTCACCAGTGGGAGAAGAAGCCCAGCATCAGGACTTCCCTTGGGTGTGGTGAGAAGACACACTATTAGGGCTACCTTCCCACTGTGTCATAACTTTGCTTCAAATGTAAAAATCACCTGGAATCAATTCTTATTCAGTGTGGGATTTAGAAAAATAGTTCCAAGTAGATAAAGATAGCTTGCTGTTTGATAATGGTTGCTTTCTCCTACCCAGCTTCACTTTCTAACTCTTTCTGCCTATCCATATACTTGGTGAAAGCTTTGGATTTGATCCCTCAGACCTCTCTGAGGTCACTACCCAATCATCACAGCAAGCCCTCCTCAGCAAGGCCACAAAGGTACCCTAGACTGACCAAGCTGAGAGATAGAGAGGAGAAACAGACAGACACACACACACACACACACACACACACACACACACACTGGCTACTTGATGTATGTTCTCTCTACTCAACTAACTTCTTCCTCCCGTGGATCTCTTGGAATCGGTTCATAGTACTGAAGTACTTGGTATAATACTTCTTGTCTAGGAAAAAAAGTGACACAGAGAGCACATTGTGACCTTTAAGGGGCTCCCAGTGATTGCTATATGCACATGTCAAATAGAAAAGGTGGAACCTCTAGTTCTCCCCTATGTGCTGTCTGGTGCAGGTCTGTGCATCCATGTTTGTGAGCAATTAGGCTCCTCCACACAGCATTATTTGCTCCCAGTGCTAGGCTGTAGGCAGGTGTCTGCAGGGTAGTGATATGTCTTCCTCTCACAGCACTACCAGGCAGAGCTGAGAAGGAGAGCGTGGTCTAAAGTCTCCTTCTCCCAGGCCAGGTATGAGGCTGACTTGGCAGATTTTATCTCTTTGTGTTTCCCTCCTTGCACCTTCAGGTGCCTCATTGGAGGGTTCATGATGCAGGTTCATTCCTAAATCGCTTGGGCCTTCACTTGATCTGGCTTAATTGGTTTTCAGGATGTGTCTGTCTATAACAGCATTTGTTGGATAAAGGCCTCTTTGTCTGCCTGTCTCACTCCATGTCACCTCAGAATACCATAGCCAAGAAGGGTCTCAGAGCAGATGCCTTGTCCTGTGGTCAGTCTGTGGTTCTTTAACCACTTATGGCCAAATCCATCCATGTGTTTTGGTACCACTGCGCCAGATGACAGAATGGCCCTGGTCCCTCCTGCAAGACTAGAGGCTGCAGGCTCAGGTCAGTCAGTTACACAGGTAGGCTTGGGATGAACCAGAGTCACCACCAGAGAGGTGAGTTTGCATGTCACAGAAATTTGGCTTCGCTAGGGGTAGGAGCCCAAATTGAGCCAAGTTTTATGTTGTCAAAGGGACAAGAACAAGAGCCTTGGGAGCTGGTGTCGAGTTGCAGATGATGCTCACTGTCAGCAAGAACAGAGCTGCCAAGGAGCCCAGGTTGCCCCAGGTTGCAGAGAGTGGGAACCTAAGGTGCCACACCCTCTTCACAGCCATCCATCCTCACCACCATGCTGTCACTGTCTGTTGTTTGCTGTCTGTGCTCATCTCTGCCTGTTCACCCCACACTGCCTCCACCAATATTGCCCGTGCTGCCCCTAACCCTGACCACATTCTGTTCTCCAGGCTTTGTCTTTCTGCTTGCACCTGTCACGGCTCGCTTCAGGAACAGTCCAGACTGCATGCTCAGCCCTCAGTCCGGCTCCCTGCTTCCCCTGTAACCAGGAACACCTTCATGTCCACTGGTCCTGTGATTTGGAGAATGGTCCTGTGTTTGATGTGCTTGGCTTCTGCCAACAGCCTATTTTCCTAGGTTTGGCCAGATTCAGAGGTCACAGTGGCATCTCTCCCACTGCTCTCCTGCCCACCTACCTGGCAGGTGGTATAGTCCTGTGTTTCCATTGCTTTGCTCTTAAGAAAAATACAGCAGCATAAAGGCAGCAAACTCCAAGATACCAAGTTCCCTTTCAGCGTAAAACAAGATTATGCATAGTAGCCAAAACTCTGAGGTGGGTCCTGTATCTGTAGTCCACAGCGGCCTGGCTCCTGATGGCCAGGAGCTACAAATGACTGCATTCAGTCCTGAACCTGGAGACTTCTCCTCTCTTTGCCTGTCAGATACCTCCCTGAGGTCCTCAGCTGTGCCAGGAAAGGTTTGATTCTCAAGGACAGGAGAGACAGGAGGCACTCTGCCCAGATAAAGCTTTTTTTTTTTTTTTTTTTTTGGTCTTTTTGAGACAGGGTCTCCCTGTAGCCCCAGCTGTCCTGGAACCCGCTCTGTAGACCAGGCTGGCCTTGAACTCAGAAAGATCTGCCTGCCTCTGCCTCTGCTAGGATTAAAGGCGTGTGACACCACGCCTGGCAGATAAAGCCTCTTTCAAAAAAAAAATTGGATCTTGACAGGTAGCCTAAGCTGGTCTGGAGCTTGTAGTGATGCCCCTGCATTAGCCTCCTAGGTGCTGGAATTGTAGGTGTGCGCCACCATGCCAGGCTTAGAACAATTCTTTAAGAGATTTTCATTTATCTTTTTTATCCTGTTCACATGAAAGAAATGAAACTTGCTTTCCTTCAAACTGATTGGGTTCTTGATGTGAAACTTTCAGTTACTTCTTAGCATTTAAAACAGAATCATTTAAAATCACATGCCATTTCAGACTCATCAGACCTGAAAGGAGCAGAGAGAAACAAAACCCTGAGATTTGAGTCCCATTAGTGTCTCTTATTTGAAGAGATGCAGGTAAACTGGGGATGGTGACTCATTCCAGAAATCAGGAGCCTCAAGCAGGAGGATCCCAAGTCCCAGGGCAGCCTGAGCTGTATAGCAAGACCCTTTCATAAAGGAAGAGGCAGGGGAAGAGAGGGATAGAGAGGAGAGAGAAAGAGGGATAGAGAGGAGAGAGAAAGAGGGAGAGAGAGAGAGAGAGAGAGAGAGAGAGAGAGAGAGAGAGAGAGAGAGAGAGAAGACAGGCAGACAGGAAGATGGCTCAGCAGGTAAAGAAGCTTACCACCAAGACTGAGGACCTGAGGACCAGGCCCCACATACTAGAAGGAGAGAATCAGTTGTTCTGTGACCTCCACATGCACTCTGTGGCACTTGTAAACACACAATAAATGTAATAAAAAAAATTAAAGCTTGGGTTAGAGAGATGGCTCAATGGTTAAGAACAGTTGATGCTCTTGCAGAGAACTTAGGTTTGGTTCCCAGCACTCAACGTGGAATTTAACAACAATCCGTAACTCCAGTTCTAGGGGATCCTATGCCCTCTTCCGACCTCTACAGCATTGTACACAGGTGGTGCACTTGCGTACATGCAGGCAAAACTTTCATACATATAAAAATAAAAGAAAAAATAAACTTTAAAATAATCTTTAAAAGAGGCCATGTCTCCTTTATTTTTTTAAGACAGGGACTCATGTAACCCAGACTGGCCTTGAACTCTATATGTAGATGAGAATAACCTAGAGTTCCCAGTTCTCCCACCTCTACTTCCCAAGTGCTGGGATTATAGCCGTGTACCACCACCACACCTGGTTTATGTGGTGCTGGGAACTGAAACTAGAGCTTCATTCACACTAGGCAGGCATTCTGTTGACTACCTACATCCCCAGGGCTTGGCTTCTATTTCTAAGGCATGCAAGTCCCTCCTGTGGTGCCATCATCCCAAGGGTGGGCAGTAACCTTGGCCAGCACTCCCCCAGCCTTTTGCTTCCCAGTTGTCAGGTCTTTGTTGTGTACAACTCCTGACCCCCCCCCCGCCCCCCGCCCCAACTCCCATTCTGCGAGCACTGTTACCTGCAGGTGGTGCCATAGGAATGTGTTAATTCTGGCCCCATTAGCAGTATCTCCTAGGCCAGTGCCAGTTTGTGCTCTGCCAGCCTTTAGAGGTTCGCATGCATGTGAAAGGTTCATGGAAGGGCCTGGGAAAGTGCATTCAATAGGCCTGGCCCTCCCTGGTTTCTCTTCTTTAGCTGTTGTTGCTCTGGATATTATTTTAAGAGCCTTAATAGAGGAACTCTCTCAATTGGTTGTTGCCTCTCACTGAGCAGAAGCTTCCAGAGCATAGTAGGCTATCTTTTCTTGCTTATACAGTTTCTGTTGCAATCAGGCTGTCTTCCCTGCATTGCTGGTGGAGCCTTGGTCCCCTCTTTTTGAAGCACTGAATGTGCATTAGCTCATTGGGAGTAAAATACTCATTTATTTAAGTCAGTCCTTAGTTTTCTGGGATTCCACCAAACTGGTAATTCCTTTAGGCCCAGAGCCTAACAGCTTGTGAGCCAGTGGGCTGGTGGGGCAGCCTGCCAGTGAGTGAGATCATCTTGGCTCCGCTTGCTTCCTGGAGCTCACTGCAAGGTATGCTGTTCAGCCTGCCATGACTTCAGCTTGCTTCGTGTTGCCTAAGGTAAGCTGGCCCCAGCATCGCTTTCATGGAGACCTCAACTGTAGGAACATGGCCTACTATCTTCTGGGGGCTTTGAGGCCTCTCAAGCATTGTCCAAGCCATCCATGTTCCTTGTCAAGGCCAGAGTGAATGCTTCAGAACAGGATCCATCATTGGGCTGTCATTAATGTCTGTTAGTTAGTTCGCCGGGAGTCTTGTGTTCAAGAGCAGAGGTAAGGAAGGAGACTATAAATTGTGTTTAAAAATATAAAATGAGGGCTGGAGAGATAGCCTAGCGGTTAAGAGCACCGACTGCTCTTGCAGAGGACCCGGGTTCAATCCTCAGCACCCACATGGTGGCTAAGAACCGTCTGTAACTCCAATTCCAGGAGAACTCCAGTTTTAGAGGAATCTGACACCCTCTTCTGACCTCTGACAGTACACTCATACACATACAAAATAAATAAAAATTAAAAAAAAGGTTTGTTTAAAAAAAAATATATATATATATATAAATTTATATATATATATAAATGGATGCCTTAAAGCAGCAAAATTGTTCAGCCAAGTTTTTCTATCCTTTAAGTGGGAGAGCTGAGATTGGAATGTGGGCCTGGGACTCTTAAGTTTGAAGTTCCTACCAAGAAGGCCAGCCAGGTAGCTCAGCAGATAAAGATACTTGCTATGCAAGCCTGGTAACTTGAGTTTGTTAGCTGGAACCACATAAAAGGAGATAACCAGCTCCATAAAGTCCTCTGACCTCCACACTTGGCTGTGACTGAGGTGTGTCCCTCCCCTCATTATATAAATATACAATAGTAATTATGATAATATAATAATTTTTAAAATTACAACAATGATTTTATATGATTCCTGAAAGTGTCAAGAGTTTCCATTGTCAAAAACAAACAAACAAAAAAGAGTTTCCATTGTCTGTCCCCTCTTTTTAGAGAAACAGCAAAGGAGAAATGATTCCTTTACAGTGGGGACTCAGGTTTGAATATTTTTTTAATTTTTATTTATTTTTTATGTGTATGAATGTACTGTCTGCATGTAAGTTTGTGCACCCATGTCATGCAGTGCCACGGAGGTCAGAAGAAGGCATCAGATTCAAATAAACTCTTCCTTTTTTTTTTTGGTCTTTTCAAGGCAGGGTCTCCTGTAGCCCCAGCTGGCCTGGAGCTCACTCTGTAGACCAGGCTGGCCTTGAACTCACAGAGATACTCCTGCCTCTGCCTCCTGAGTGCTGGGATTAGAGGTGTGCACCACCACACCTGGCCTTTTAATGAACTTTTATTTTATTTTATTTTTTTATGTGTATTGTCTGCATGTAGGTAGGTACACTCATGTTGTGTAATGCTGCGGAGGTCAGAAGAGGGCATCACATTCCCCTGGAACTGGAGTTAAAGACGGTTCTTAGCCACCATGTGGGTGCTGGGAATCGAACAAGAGTCAAATGCTAGAAATACAAAATATTAAAATTTTTAAAAGTAACTGGAGAGATAGCTCAGTGGCTAAGAGCACTGGCTGTTTTTACAGTGGATATGGGTTCCAGTTCCCCTGGAACTGGAGTTAAAGATGGTTCTTAACTACCATGTGCATGCCGTTGGTAGATGTGGAGTTGAGAAGAGACATACAGTAGCCACCATTATGTAGTACTGCTACCACAGAGACATGAGAGAAACAAACTACAGTGGCAAAGAATCAGCAAACATTTATAGCCTGATGTTAACTAGTGCTGGGCTGACACAGCAGTAAGAGCAGAGGATTTGGACCATGGATGAGACTCAAGCTGGAAGCAGAGAGATGACTCTTCCCTCCCTTTCAAGGCCAGACTCCAAGGCTCCATAAGGCCCAAAGTGCTCTTAACCACTGAGCCATCTCTCCAGCTATTTATTTTTTATTTCATGTGTGTGAGTGTATTGCCTGCATATGTGTAAGTGGACCTGTGTCATGCAATGCCCAAGGAGGTCAGATGAGACTACTGGATTCCCCTGGAACTGAGTTAGGGACAGTTGTTAGCTACCATGTGGATGTTCATAATTTCCATCTTAGTCCTGAAATTTTCCATGTCTGCATGGGTTATGTTTGGTCCACTACAGCTTTAACATACTCATTTTATTTATGAATCATAATAATTTTTTATTATTTTAAGCTAGGTATGGTGGTGCATGCCTTTAATCCCAGCACTCGGGAGGCAGAGGCAGGTGGATCATTGTGAGTTCAAGGCCAGCCTCATCTACATAGTGAGTTCCACGTCAACTGGGGCTTCAGGAAGACACTGTCTCAAAAAAACCCAAATAATAATAATAATAATAATAATAATAATAATAATAATTTTTAATTATTTTAAATATCCCATCAGGTAGCACTGATACCTAGATCATCTCTCATTCTAGTTCTATTGATTATTCTGTCTCTTTTCCCTTTCTTGCTATGTGTGTGTGTTTGTCTTAAAATTTTTATATTGAATAGGACCAAAGAAACTATCTGAAATAAGTAACATTTTTTGCTTAGAATGAGTTTGCCTCTGCTTCTGGCCCTTTGAGCTAGGCTGGAATTTGTTTCTATGATTGTCTTCAGTGCACCACCAGCTTTGTATCCTCATGTTTACAGTTAGAGTGGGGACAAGATTTTTCCCAGTGTTCCAGTTATCTTTTCTGCTTTAGGCCTTTGTATGTACCCCCGTAGGCTCTTCCTGCCTGATCCCCTCACTGCAGTAGGCTGCTCTACTTGCTTTGCTCTAGTGGATACTTGCTGGCCAGGCATAGAGTCAGGAGTGGCTTTCTGTTGTATTGATTCATTCTCAGTAGACAGCATCTGTGTCCTTGCATCTCAAGGGTGCAGCTTTCAGTGCCCCATCCATCCCTACTGGCAGGTTTCCTCCCTTCCCCTATGTCCTGGACACAGCAAGCTTTGGTGCCCTTCTCCCAAAGCTAGAGGTTCTGTCCCATAGGATTGAAGGATCCAGGCAGGCCTCATATCTTTTATAGTATTCCCTGTACCTCCCTTCTAGGTCTGCACCCCCAGCATCTTCCAGCTTCCTCTGTGCCCTCCTTCTGGTCTTTCTCCTACAGTGCCTGAGTAGAGCAGCCAGGAAGTGAGTACCAGTTGCCTTGTGTTCAAGACAAGGAATCTAGACTCTTCGTTTTAGAATATATACCTGGCCTTTAACATCAGGCTGAAAATGTTTGCTGATTCTTTGCCACTGTAGTTTGTTTCTCTCATGTCTCTGTGGTAGCAGTACTACATAATGGTAGCTACTGTATGTCTCTCAATTCCACATCTACCAACAGCATGCTAGTAGCTTAAAATCTGCCATAGTGGGTATATTCCCACAGTACATAGTGCATATCAAGGCTTCTTTCTGAGAGCCAATTGTTGAACATTTGTCAAACCACTGTTTGGAGAAAACCAAGAAGGTTGAACATGAAGATTGGTGCTGTTGGCGAGTGGCTAAGAGCTTCTAGGATGGACTCAACGGGGTCATAGTATATACTGAGGTCACCTCTGCTGCAGTGCAATCCCTGGGCCATTGTGGGAGGCCCCTCCACACTGAAGATAGTGTAAATTCATGCCTTCTCTCCTTCCTTCCTTCAGACCGAAGCCAGGACAGCACAGCTGTGGCACTCTCAGATTCCAGCTCAACACAGGACTTCTTTAATGAGCCCACGAGTTCCCTGGAGGCCTCTCGGAAGCCCTTTGTTGAGAAGAGGCTATCTGGGCTCAGTGCTCAAACAGGACCAACTGGTAAAGACCTTGCAGGGCCCACAGAGGAAAGAGGTAAGAAGCCTAACTTGGTGAATTAGGTCTGTCTGCTTTAATGCCCAGGGGCAGTCCAGGCAGAGTTGAGAACTCCAGACAAAGGAAAAGCTTAGGCTCAGTCTGGCTTCAGTCATCATTCTTCTGCCCTCGGGTCTGGGATTTAGGTAGGTAAATTTTCCATGCCTCCCTGGGCCTTTCTTCTCCTTCTAAGATGGAAATGGTCCCAGTCCCCACCCCCAGAATTGTGAGGATCAAATGAGGCAACTCTTGAAGCTGTTGGCACTGCGCCGAGCCCAGTTACCAAGTGTGCTCAGTGTCATCTGTGTCATCCTTGTGATGACCCCTACAGCCCAGTCTGGGAAAGCCATGTCCACAATGTCAGTGCCTCTTTTGGTAAATAGTTATTGGAAAAAGTCCTTGGCTTCTAAATGTCACAAGTATGTTTTCTTTTTAGTCTGAATCACATCAGACTCCTTGGGAAATCTCCCTTTTTTGGGCAGAGCACTCTGATCTAAACCCAGGATGTGCCCAGTTCCCTTGGGATCCCCAGGCCTCTGTGGCAGGCAGTCTGCAGAGCCCCACTTCTGGGCTTGTGGGGTGACTGCAGGCATGCTTAGGCATTCTTGGTATCACTGCAGGCTGTAGCTAGTTGGCCATGGATTCTGAAAGCTTTCTCACTCTGTGTGTGTGTGTGTGTGTGTGTGTGTGTGTGTGTGTGTGTGTGTGTTCCATGGCATACCTGTGGAGGTCAGAGGAGAACCTCAGATAGCAGTCCTCCTCTTTCACCTTGTTTGAGACTGTCTCTTTGTTGTTTGCTGCTATACTACATGTACCAGGCTGGCTGGCCTGTGAACTTCCATGAATTCCTTTCTCTACCTCCCATAAGAAATCTGGGATTACAGATGTGCACTACTGTGTCCAGCCTCACAGGGGTTTCAGGAACTTGAACTCATGCCTGCATGACAAGCACTTTACTCAATGAGCTATTCCCAGCCTGAAAGCCTTCGTATTCTTGCTGGAGCCATGTATACAGGTCCCTGCCAAATAACAACCCAGTTGTCCCAAACCAGTCACTACCTTTAACTATTTGATCTTCTCAGCTACCTTAGGAGGAAAGCATTGTGCCTTTTCCTGTTTCCCAAATGGAGAATCCAAGATTGAGAAAGGGTCAGGAGATCAGCCTTATTATTACTCTATGCTGCTTTATGGGTGAGGTGGATGGGGGATAACTTGCTCACTCTGGGGGCCCAGGCCTAACCTTAGCAAGTTGATGTGTAGGTCCTGGACGAGAAGCAAGGCTTGGGAGCTCATGTGTAATTGTGGGAATGGGGCCCAAGCCATCTGTAGGACAGGCTTCATGTGGATCTTTGCTCCCTGCTAGTTTCCCCTGGCTGGCTTTACAAGAGACTGACCATGTAGATTTCCTGGGCTACATAGCAGGTTAATGTTCCAAAAGCAGAGGGGAAGGGGGAGGGGGGAAAGCCATTGTTCTACTTTCTCAGAAGTCACTGCCATCGCGGTGTGTTGACATTCTATAATATATATAAATTCACTGTAGGAATTTTAGAATAGGAAGGAACCATGTAATTTATGTTCTCTACATTCTAATACAGCATTTCTACTTTTAACATAGGATTATTTTTACTCTTGGACAAATGAAACCTTATATCTATGTTCTGTGACCCATCAAACAGTAAATTGTTGTGGGTACAGCTGTCATCATGGGCCTCTGTGTTGGTTCTTTTCTCCTTGCTTGACAAAGTACCTGACAGAAGCAACTTAAGGAAGGAAGGATTTGTTAGGGCTCCTGGTTTGAAGGGATGCAGTCTGCAGAACTGGGGCTCTGTGTGTTGCAGCAGGAGCTTGCAGCGAGACTTGTTATGTCTTGACAGACCAAGAAGCAGTAAACTGGAACTAGAACCAGGGCCTGACTGTAACTCTCAAACGCCTGCCCTCTGCCAGCATCCCACTTCCTCCAGCTAGGCCCTCCATTCTAAAGGTTCCACATCTACCTGAAACAGCACCATTAACTGTGGAGTAAGTGTTCAAATGCATGAGCCTATGGAGTACTCTTTTACATTCAAATCATAACAGCCTCTTTCCACTACATGTGGGGAAGGTTTCTTCTAGATTGATAAGGAACATCCTGCCTCTTGTACTCAGGACTGATGTTTTCAGCAGACAGTGTGTCACTGACCGTTGTTAAGGAATGTCAGGGTGGAACCAGAAGGCATCACAGCAGCTAGTAAGCTTGCAATGATGTGCGGCCTTCTAGGCCTAGCCTAGGCGAGTGCTCTACTACTGAGCTGCACTTCTAGTCCTTGAGCAGTTTTCTGCCTCAGAAGCAGGGTTGTGGGCCAGTGTTGAGTGTGCTGCACACCCCTCACTTTCAGGCCCACCTTTGTGGGCAGCCCTGCCACCAGCCCAGCATCTCTTCTACAGTCCATGGCATATGATGCAGGTCCTTGCTCATGCTTTTGGTGTCCATTGAATAGCAGGGCATCATAGATTCAGGTCTACCCCCAGGCACTGGCCGTTGAAAGGAGCACAATCTGTTCCCCTGATCCTGCTTGGCTCTGAGCCACCTTCCTTCCCACCATGTCCAACAAGTGTGAGCTGCCCAGTTATGCAAGAGACTGGCCTTCATCCTTTAGTTCAGAAGTTGTCTTATTTTGTACTGGTCTTCTAAGAGCTCAAGAAAGGCTTTTGCAGAAGTGACTGTTACGTTTTGCTGAAGCTTACCTTTGAAGGGATCAGAGGTTCAAAAACTACCCAGATTGTGAAAGTGGTAATAGCAAAGATTGGGGTCTTTCTTAATTAGAAGAAAACATTGCTTATAATTTTAGCACTTAAACCAAGATCACTCTGTTATATGCAAAGCCCAACGTAGAACTGTTAGTAGCCAGTGTGGTCCATGCAGTAGATGCCAGGACCTACTATACTCTGGCCACATCTGCCCAGTCCCTGGCCAGACAGAGGCCTAGTGGCATTGCCTGCAATTGACATGTCTGCCTGGTGTATGTTCAGCCAGGTCCCTTCTACCCTTGCCAGGAAGCCCACTAGATTCAGCCAGTTCACAATGGCAGGCCTGCTTCCTAGGACCTTCCCAGAGGGGTACTGTATTCTGCCAGCATTGTAAGCTAATTCACTTTTTTTTAGTCCCAGCTGGCCTGGAGCTTGCACTGTAGACCAGGCTGGCCTTGAACTCACAGAGATCTGCTTGCTTCTGCTGGGATTAAAGGCATACACCACCATGCCCAGCCTAAGACAGTTCTCAGCTGCCATGTGGGTGCTGGAATTCAAACCCAGGACATCTGCAAAAGCAGTCAGTGTTCTTAACTGCTGAGCCATCTCTCCAGCCCCTGTAAGCTAATTCTTACAACAGGGCCTAGTCCAGGCTGAGTGGCTGGTATGAACTTCTCTTTGGGGTGGAAGGAAAACATCTTCCCGTCTTTGTGCTTATGGCTTTAGGTTAGGAGTGGACGTCCTGGCTGGGAAGCATTGAATGGGTTTGTAGGCATTTCTGACCGTCTTCCTTCTACCAAGGAAGTGGAGGATTCCAGTGGTCTGTGATGCTCTTTTCGTAGTGAGAGTGGATATTTGGTTGAGGCAGCTTACCCCATCTTTCTTGGGCTCATTGGGCCACCCAGACTCCTGAACAACTGAAAATTGCTATTTCCTTTGGACCTTCAGATGTGTGTTCTAGATTGTCTTTGTCTGGAAGGAGACACTTGTGCCTTTCTTCCACAAACTCTAACATAGGCTGGGGAGGCCTGAGAGAGGTAACATTGAGTAGAGTGCTGGTCTCAGGGCAAGTGAGTAAGGGAGGAGAAGGCAAAGGCCAGTATGTTTGTCCAGCAGAAACTCCAATAGAAGGAAATGCTCTGAGGATCTGGGATAGCAGGTGGGGAGCATAGGGAGTGACTCCTCAATTCTTTCCTCAACAAAAAGAGCAATGATGGTTACCCTTGCCACATACCTGATGTCCGCCCAGTTATGCTTGTACTTGGTGTGAGGACAGATTGGAGTCCTTTTACCCCCTTGATCTTGCCTTGGTTGGTTTCGGCTACTGCCAGGCCTCCCTTTCAGTAGGGAGAGGACTGTCAAGGCTCCACCCACAGTATAGGCTGCCTTCAGTATAAGTGGTACTGGCTGCTTCTCTGGCCTTCTCCAGGTAGTCTGTGCAGTGTATACCAAACTAGTGGATACCTCAGAACCGTGGGCCAAAAGTCACCTTGCCTCTTGCCTCCTGGGCCAGACACTCTCTTCCAGAGGCAGCCAATAGGTCTATGCCTAAGGTGGTATTTGGGGGCTGTTCAACACTGTCATCCTGGGGCTTAATCTGTCTCTCTCATGCTGCCTGTCTCTGCAGGTCCCACCTATAGGAGCAGGGCTGGGGGTTTCGGTACAGGACTCACATCAAGTAGGAGCTATGGGAGGCGCTTGGCACACATGCAGTGGCTGAGGCACTGTGCTGTCAGTATAGGAGGTGTGGCACTTGAAAAACTTTTTCCTGGCTGTTTGACTGAATGGCAGTGGTAATGATGGTATCCTTTTGTGGGCTGTTTCCCCAAGTATGTGTACCATCTCAGAAGGTGGACAGTCTGTAACACCCTTAGTAGGTAGGGGCCAGGACCCAGCCTGAAACTAACTCTTCCTCTCCAGCCTCTGGGCCTCTGTTCCATGCCAGCTAGGACCTCCTGCTTCATGGAGTAGGAGCCCATATGGCCACAGAGGCTCTCCCAGTGGGGGCAGAGCCAGTACGGGCCCTGCAACTCCTACTAATTAGTCTACTAATTACCTAGCATAGGTCCCAACCAGCTATCCTACTTGCCTCACTGAGGTATCTCCATCAGTTGTGATACATTGCTGCATGAGTGGATCTTAAAACCACAATGACTTTTCCTTCTTCTCAGCTGTAGGAAAAACTGAGGAGTCCTTAGAGAGTACAGAAGCCTTCCGGGTTATAGAACAAGGTGTCCAGAAGCCTGTGGCAGATCCCCCAGTCTCCGTTTGCTTCCCCAGCAAGCCTCCAGTGTCCACACCTGCTTTGTGGGATGGGAAGAAGAGAGGTGACCCCCTAGGGGAACCAGTGGCCTTTCCCCAAGGGCTGCCAGTGGGTGCTGAAGAGCAGCGACAGTTCCTCACTGAGCAGTGCATTTCTTCCTTCCGCCTGTGCCTGAGCCGATTCCCCCAGCACTACAAGAGTCTCTACCGCCTGGCCTTTCTCTATACCTACAGCAAGACTCACCGGGTAAGTAGGGCCCTGGAAAAGCCTTGGACCTTCTCAGCCAGACAATTGGTGGGTGGAACCAAAACAGATTGGAAGATCAGAGCTTTGGGATAGGACTTAGGTAGCTCACCTGAGAGGGACAGAAACAGCTTCAGAAACAGAACCAGTGCAAAGTATGGATCAGTATACCCTGGAACAGAGGAGACCATCTTCTGCTTCATGGACATTAGATGCTGACAGCCCTCCTTCGAACTCTTTGGAAAGCCATAGCTGTGCCATAGGCATTCCATTCCCAGGGGCTTTCCAGTCAGACCCTTTCTTCTGGCTTTTAACATTGGTGGAGGGATTGGAGAGATTTTCTTTTTCCTTCAGCATTCTTCATTCAAGAGATGACAGGGAAAGAATGCTTTTGCCCTGGTGCCTGTGCGTATCAAGGCAGAGGTGGCAGATTTAAAATATGCAAATGAGGGGCTGGAGAGATAGCCTAGCGGTTAAGAGCACCAACTGCTCTTGTAGAGGACCTGGGTTCGATCCCCAGCATCCACATGACAACTGAGAACCGTCTGCAACTCCAGTTCCAGAGGAAACCGACACCCTTTTCTGACCTCCGAGGCATTGCACGGCACAGGTGCACAAACCTACATGTAGACAGTACATTCATACACACACAAATATAAATAAAATTTAAAAAAATTTTTAAAAATGCAAATGAACAACAAGCAAAGCATCTCCGGTTGTGCAGGATACACAGAAGGTATGGGTGCTGCTTTCTCTCTATGAAGACGAAGGCTTTTTTTTTAATTTTTTTTATTTTATTTATTTTTCTATGTGTATGAATGTACTGTCTGCATGCAGGTTTGTGCACCCGTGTCATGAAATGCCGGGAGGTCAGAAGAGGGTGTCGGATTCCCCTGGAACTGGAGTTAAAGACGGTTTTCAGCCGCCATGTGGGTGCTGCAGATCGAACCTGGGTCCTCTGCAAGAGCAGTCGGCGCTCTTAACCACTAGGCCATCTCTCCAGCCCCTGAAGACTGAGGCTTATAGTGTGAAGGGCTACTGGCAAGCTTGAGGAAAGGAAGAGCAGCCAGCTAGGCCCAGAAATCCAAGAGAGGCTCTGTCGGGAGGATCACAGGGCTGAGGCGAGCAGACGAGCAGGGTGGCCTGTGAGGTCTCCCTGTGAACCCTGCCTCTGTCTGACTCTCCCAGTCTAGTCAGGTTCTGCTCCCAGCGGTCTCCTGCTGTCCCTGTGCTGACCCTCACCACATAATCTGTGGATGTTTGAAGAACCAGGAAGGGCACTTGACCTGAGAAATGGACCCTGGCTTGGCACTGGTTACTCACAGAACTCTGGGCACTTGATGCCAGTAGCCAAGAAGGTATGTGCCTTGTCCCAGCACTGACTGACATATTCATGTAGCTGGGCCAGTTTCTTGAGAGCATAATGAGGGAAATTAGCCTCAGCAGGTCTGGGAAGGGAGGCAGTCACATCATATTTGGTCTTTGTAAGGTGTGTACAAGCAAACAACAGTAGACTCTGGCTTACCTAGGTGTTTACAACCATCTGCCCCTTGTCACTGCTACTGAAGTCACTCAGTTGCTGGGCTCACTCAAAGCCTAGCCCACATTTGGCAGTGGACCTCACATCTGTGCCCCAGGCGTTTTGTACCCAGGGGCCTGGGTATTAAAGAATTGTAACCAGCACATGTCCTTACTGCTTAAGAAGTTTGTTAGCCAAAGGGCAAGTGCTGGTGCATCTCCCTCCATATTTTCACTGCTTTGACAACATTCTACCATTTCTTCTTTTGGAAGCAGCAGAGCCTGCTTCAAGAGCCTCTCAAGTCTCTGAGAGACAGGTTGTCAGCCATCATCCAGTCCTCTACCTTCCCTACCTAGCTGTGCAACGCTGCTAGCTGTGCTCAGCCAAGACCAGGACACAGCATTTTTTTAGGTTCAGCTCAGACCCCATTTCCCTGATCTTCCGGGGTGCCTTCCCTAGAGCAAAGGCTGAAATGGAATGTGGGTGCAAATTGGTTGGTAAAGATTAACTCCTGTGGAAGGGAGGAGGAGGAAGAGGAGGAGGAGGAGGAGGAGGAGGAAGAGGAGGAAGAAGAGGAAGAGGAAGAGAAGAGGAAGAGGAGGGGAAGGGGGAGAGGGAGAGGGAGGGGGAGTTTGAATTACTATACAGGGCTCAGAAACCCAGGAGTCAGGTTCCGTGGCCTTCTGAAGACTTTTATTTTAATCTTGAGTGTGCCAATGCAGAGAGTGGTTAGCATAGCACCAAGTATGAACTATGGTAATTAAAGAAGTTCCCTTGTTTGATAAGAATTTTCAAAGTAGAAATTTCAGAATAGAACTTATGTCAAAATTAAAGATAGTACAAGCCAGATGGTGGAGGCAAGAAGATCACTGGAGCCAAACAAGAGTTATAGATGAACCGGGTGTGGTGGTGCATGCCTTTAATCCTAGCACTTGGGAGGCAGAGGCAGGCGGATCTCTGTGAATTCAAGGCCAACCTGGTCTACAGAGCGAGTTCCAGAATAGCTGGGTTGGCAGGGAGACCCTGTCTCAAAAAAAAAGACAAAAAAAAAGGAAATCCTGTCACATGTACCAATATGGATGAACCTGGAGGACATTATGCTCCAAGAAATAAGCCAGTCACACAAAGGCAAATACTTTGATTCCATTCATATCATGAGATCAAGGCTAGCCTCAGTAACAGTGAGTTTGAGTTTGAAACCACCTAGGTTACACAACAACCTATTACAAATAACAAACAGAGAGAGGTAGGGATGGGTGGAGAGAAGAGAAAAGAAGACACAGAAGAGAGGAGGGAGTGGGGTAGGAAGGAGGAAAGAGGAAGATGTAACTAGAAAGCCCTGATTCTCTTAACCTAAAAAAAAAGCTATCTGATGCCTTCTCGTGCCTAATATTTCTTCTGGCTCTTTTGCACATAACTGTTGACTTTTCACTGAGAAGGTGTGGTGTATTTCAGTTCCTGTTCCCTGTCCATCTGGGGACCCAGGCTCACAGTTACTAGGGCTGGGTGGTAAAACCAAGTGACAGAGCCAGGCACTGTCCAGTGGTCTCACCCAGGGCCCATTTGCTCCATTGCCCTGCACTGTTGAGTGTGTCTCCCTAGGTATAACATGGCTGCCTTTTTGCTCTTCCCATGAATGTCTCCCAGATCATTTTGGTCATTCTGTACTGGTCCACGAGGTAAGTGGGCCTAGTCAACTAGCCGTCTCCATTAATATCACAGTCTCTGCTGGTTCTTCTGTTAGTTGCATTCCTATATTGGGTTCCTCAGTTTGTGACAATGGAATGTTGGCCTTGATTCTGAAAGAGACCTCCTCGAGGGCAGACACTCTTCTCAGTGTTAGACTGCCTAGGGACAATACTGTATGGTCCCAGGTGTGCATCTCTAGGATGCCAGGCATGCTCTGGACCCTGTGTCCCTGGACTGCCTTCCACTTCGGGAGAGCTTTCTTGGGCTTTTCTGAACACCATTTTCCACCCACAACTTGAATGATGGGTTGTTTACACTAGACTCTGTTGAAGGTTTTAAGTTAATACCTTTCTACTGCTCAGGGTGTGCCTCTGTCCTATGGGTTGAGTCTTGCCTGCCAGCTCTGCTGGCAGCGGCTTCTCCATAGACATTGGAACACAACTCTCTTTGTAGCTGACTAATTTGGAACCATTAACTGGCAAACAGTGTGACCTCTTTCTACACACAGCTGTTTGGTAACAAACACTTCCCACTGTGTGTATTTGACAACAGCACATTTCTTTATACAATCCTGCCTGTAGGCTTAGCAGTGGCATTTTCCTGTTGCTCTCTTATGGTTCAGTGGCCAACTGGCGTGTCAGATGTCTTCAGCAGGATCCAATAGGCAGATCTTCCCAGGGCTAAGCAGTTAATTGCTGATCCCGTCAGTCTTTTTGAATGTACCTCCAGGTGAAGTCACTTGTCTCACTGTGGGTCCTGAGTTAGACTCCAGGCTTTGTGGCCACAGCTCTTGGAGGCTCAGGCTCTTTTATTGAGTGACACTGATGATGATATACATGTAAAATTATTGTGATAACAAGTGGGGGGCAACATCCCTTCTTCCCTTCTAGCCCATTTCCTCTGTCTCTAATTTCCATGGCTCTGAATCCCTCCACTAGGCCATTTGAGTACTCTGCCTGGGGCAGAACTGCCAAGGACTAATCTTCCCCTGGAGATTCTTTGATGCCTACCTGAGGCTGCCCTTCCACCCATATTTGGTTTTGCTATTTGGGCTTCTGGTAGACTACATGGAGAGCCATGGAGCCCAAAGTCTTAGGGCTCCCAGGCACTCTCAAACCTTGGATAGGGAAGCTTATTTATGCTGACAGCCACAACAGCCCTAATTCTAACATCTATATTATTCACATCTCCAGGATCACAGTCTTCACTAGTATGTTAAGACCTGGGTTGTCAGTCTGTACTCAAGAAAACCTAGCTAGAGAGAGATGATTCATCAGTTAAGAATGCTGGCTGCTCCTGCAGAGGAGGTGGGTTCCATTCACAGAACCCATATGGCGGCTAACAACTGTCTGTAACTCCAGTTCCAGGGGCCTAGTACCCTCTTCTGACCTCTGTAGGCATTGTACAACATGTTACATACATGATTAGGCAGTATACTCATCCACATAAAAAATAAAAATAATAAAGTATTTTAAATTTTAGAACAAGAATTTGATATTTTATTCAATATAGGAGTCCTTTTCTTTCTTTTTAGGAATGGCTAGCAGTAGCTGTATCAGGTAGCCCGGGGTGGCCTGGAACTTATGAGGTTGGCCTCAAATGCAAAATAGACTTATGCCTCAGCCTCCCAAGTGCTGAGATTACAGCATTCCATGCTCAGTTTGGGAGTCTTGATTATGCATTCCATCTATCTACCTCCTAGTTTGAAGATTTTTCTTTTTTTTAGTCTTTTGGAGCCAGAGAAGGTGAGACAGATTGCCCCACAAAGGGTGATGTTTTCCTGAGCCTCACTCCCACAAAAGGATGTTGATACAGTAGTTTGAACAGCAACATCTGTTAGAAGTAAGTCTTTAATGGGGGCTGGAGAGATGGCCTAGCGGTTGGGAGTGCTGATTGCTCTTGCAGAGGACCCGGGTTCGATCCCCAGCACCCACATGGCAGCTGAGAACCGTCTGCAACTCCAATTCCAGGAGAACTCCAGTTCCAGGAGAATCCGACGCCCTCCTCTGACCTCCAAGGCATTGTGCAACACGGGTGCACAGACCTACATGCAGACAGTACATTCATACACATACATAAAAAAAAGAACAAAAAAAAGAAGTAAGTCTTTAAGCTAGGAGAGTAGAATACACTACCTATTACCTCATTGACCCATGACCCATGAACATGGCAGAATTGGTTGTGTTTTCAATGGTCCTCCATATGTCTTCTGTATATCTCCATGGGTTCATCTTTTTCTCACCTGTCTACTAACTAGTTATCATGTAGTATTCCTCTTTGAAGTGCTGATGATCATTGGTCAGCAAGGAAAAGGAAGCAAACCTTCTGGTAGTGATAGGTCCAGGAGGAAATAAACAGAGTAAAGGGACAAAGGGCTTATATGGCTATTTAGACAGGAAAGTCAGAGAAGACCTCTTTAACCAAAGATGTGAATCCACCAATGGAGTCCTGAGACCTATGAAGAAACCAGGGAACAAGGCTTCAACATGGATGATATGGCCAGCATATCCATCTCGAGACAGGATTGGTCTGGTAAAAAGTGATAGAAAAAGAGGAGAGGGAAGGTGATGTAATCAGAGGCTCACTGGGGTCTAGTTAGGCCATAGTAGTTGCAAGGACATCATTGCAAGTGAGGTTAAAGCCATTGCAGAGTTGGAGGAAGGCATTATGTGGCCTTTGTATGCAAAAGATATTGCCTGCTATTTAGATAGGAAGTAGCAGTTGCCAGTTAGAAACCTGGCAAAGATACTATCCAAGCAACACTAAAAAAGCCAGAACAGAGAATAGCAACCACAAGGGAGGAGAGGTGCAGTGCCGTCCATAGCAAGCCCTTGATGGCCTCTTGCAGCATTTGGTGAGCCCCCCCCAAAGACACAGAGTCAGAAATTGAATGCATCTCCCTCATTGGATATCTGTGGGAATAATGGGAGCATTTTCCTGTTAGTCTGTTTTAATTCTTGGAGACAGGGCCTTGTTAAGTAGCTAGGGTTGCCCTGGAACCCATGATCCTCTTGCCCCAGTTTCCAGAGTGCTGGGATAATGTATGTATTCTACCACACCTAACTATGCCTATTTTCTTCATACATAATACATATTGCTTTGGTTCTCCTTTTTATTCCCTTCCCATGCATTCAACAAATTTTTCAATTATACTGACTATACAACATTATCTCAGGTGGATGGATCACAGCTTTAGGTTTCTTCCAAACATGGAGGTGTCAGTCACTTTTCAATGATTGAAAAGATGGAGACTGGTTTTCTTTAATCTGCTATTCCACAATTTGGAGTCATTCATTTCCTCATGACCTCATTTTATGAAGTTGTTGATGAGTGTAGAGTATCCTTCATTGTTGGGTGAATCTGTAGAAGGGTATGTTCTAGCCTTGCTGATGTCCTTGGCAGCCCACCAGCATCCCTGGTAGCTGCCATCTCCAGCTCCTCCCCTAGCCCATGGAGCCTTTCCAAGGGCCCCAGCCAGTACCCCCAAGCAGGGCAGGTTCTCTTCACAGGCTGCAGAGGGCGATCTAGCAAAGATCCACCTATTCGATTTCTCTCATGTGTCCTGGAACCCATGAGCTGCCTCCAAGCCAACTCGTAAGGTATAATTAGATAAAAGGTTAAGCCCAGCTGAAGTCCATAGCCACCCCCTGGAAGCTACCGCACATGCTGGGTGGCAGACCACTCTTCAGAGTCCAACTCATCTTACTTCCAGATCCCTGTTGTGTGTGCATGGAGGAGTCATGGATCTAGCCTGTCTGAGCCCTGTCCTTTGCCTCTTGTGGGTTGTGAGGGAAGAGGTATTAAAGTGTTCATTGGACCACTGTCCTTGGTTTTAACAGGAAAGAGAGCCCTGGAAGGCAAAGATGCGGGCACAACACATCATCTAGTCCATCCATACAGTAGTGGGTAGGTGGTTCCTGGGATTAGGTCTCCTTTGCAACATTGAAATCTTTAGACTACAAGTGACCTCAAGGACAGTAGTTCTGTTTTCTCATCCCCATTCATCAAGCACTGTCAAGCTTCAACTTTATGTAGAGTTCTTAGAAGGTAACTTAAGAACACAGGCTGCCCATCCCAAGACTTGGCTTCCAGTACAAAGGGGCAGCCTAAGAGACACCTAGTAACTGGCAGCTAGCCTGATGTGTTGTGTATTGAAATGATGAGGGCACAAGTTATCAGGCAGTTAGGGAATTTGAAATAAGCCCTGAGCCCATAGGCAATCTCATTTGCTAGCCCAGGAAAGCTAAAGCTTAGCACACTGGCCTTGGGCGGCAGACCAGCAGCCCTAAGCATACCCCGTCATCCTGTTGCTCACCTTTATGGCCCTCTTCTTGCTTTCAGACTGTTGGTTGGAGGCTTTATTCTGAGTACCTCCTCTCCAGTGATTTACTGTGGCTTCTTCCTGCCTTTGTACCTCAAACTGTTTCCTTGGCTGGGGCGTGATGTCTTTCATTTTCTGAAAGCCCAAAATCTTTTCTTCCTTTCCTTCCCACAATATCTGTCATGTCCTTTCTGTGGTCTACGGACCAGGTTATCACTGAGGGGTCAGCAGTGAATAAATCAGCCTATGTCCCAGTCTTTATGAAACTAATGGAGAGGTGGGTACAGACAGCAAATCACTGGTAAGTCAGTGAGGAGGTGGCAGCAGAGCTGTGGGGCAGTGACTGTAAGGTCAGATGAGGTGGCCAGGCTAAGGGACCTGTGGCAACTAAGGTGGGAACAGAGCTAAGTACAGCTGGAAGGTCATGTGTCAAGAACATGGAGGAAGTAAGTTCATGTGTGGGCAGGGAGCCTGAGGCCCTGGGCTACTCTTTACTTTGAGGGAGGTATGGCCCAGTGGTTTTCAAGCAGAAGAATTAGATGGTTATCTGCCTTCTGCTGGAAAGCAGGCATGGTCCAGATAATGGAGGTAGGAAAACCATAAGGTGACTGGATTCTTAAAGGATTCTTTTTCTTGTCTCAGCATCATTCAGCCTTCGGTTTGTCCTGTCAGAGTAGGGTCTGTGCTCAACATAGAGAGCCCACAGAGCTCAGGATGTGTGTCATCATCTATTGAGTGATTTCATGGGGTTTTCCAATTTGTAGAGGGTATTGGGTGTGTGACTTTGTGACAGGTTGCACAAGACTTGAAGCAAGTTGGCCATGGCAGCTGCCCTTGGTGACCAGCTCATAGCACATGCCCAGGCAGGTTTGTAACATGGTTTGCTCACTGTGGACAAGAGAAAAGCCTGGGCCTTAGAGTCTCTCTGCTCTAGAATGCCAAAGCCAGTCTCTCTGCCCTAGAATGCCCAAAACCACTTCCTGATCTTAGGAGGGTAGGCATACTCTTCTCTCTTAGCCTCCATTTCCTCCTCGGCACGTTGTCAACTATATACTTGTTGAAAAATTATGATGCTGTGCTTATTTAGATGGCACTGTCACCTGACCTCACCTTGAGACATTATAAAACTTCAGGGCAGGCTATGAGTTGTAAGACCCTTTCCCCTCATAGAGAGGGGCCCGGCAAGAGCCCAAGGGCCTTACCTCTTCCAGCCCACCAGACTGGTACCTGCCAAATCCCCTGACAGTTTCCTGAGCCCTTTCAGCTCCCCATCTGGACCTCAGATGTGAATTAGCTAAGAGGTCCCATGAGCCTCTGGATGTTTTGTGCTTAGCCATCAATCTGAGCTCTTTCTTTGGCAACCTAGAAACAACTGGGACATGCACTTTCTACCAGAGCACAGGGGCCAGGTTTACAAGAGCCTAATCTGTAAGCCAGGTTTAGTTTGGCAGACATGCTTTCTGCACTCTGCAGGCACTGTGAAACTTCTCTCATTGTTCCTTCATGAGACAGGGAGGAGTGCGGTCTCCTTCCCACAACCAAAGAGGACTTCAGCAAGCATCCTAAACAAGCAAGCAGTCTCTTTTTCCACCCTTTTCTTGTCTCCTGCTAGAGGATGTCTTCCCTACTCGGATGTTTTAAGGAAATGGTGGCTACTGCGAAGATATTTCTTCAGGCCATATTCTTCCATCTCCTTCCTACCTCTCAAACTCCTGCTGCTTAAACAGGTCATCCAGACACTATTAACAAGTCCCTCAAGGGCCCTGGAAGCACTTTGCAATCACAGTACTGTGGTAACCTTTCTCAGGCCTGGGCAGCACAGGCCAAGTCCATGCCCTGGGTTTCCTGGGGTTACTCACCTGGGGGAGATTTCCACAGCATCTGGCCTAATCCTCTCATACCTTCCTCAGAAGAGACTTTGAATGAATTGGCACCAAGACCCATAGCACTGCTATGTGGTGTGAACCTCTTTCCTGGGGTCCCTGCTTGACTGAAGCTTGATTCTGTATCTCCTTGAAGCTTTGATAGGCAAGCTGGGCTACTCTTGGGTTTCAATCTTTTCATTACTGTGCTAGACTTGCCCTATCTCTTTGTTCTGCCCTCGGTTTCTTTGTGGCTGCCTTTTCTTCCCTTGGCCTGATAGAACTAAGATACATGGCCTGGAGGCAATATGGATTATAGAAGGGAAGATGTCAGACTGGAACTTGGACCCAACTCAGAAGGCTTGTGAGTAAAGGCCTAGGAAGCAGGCCCCTCAGAGTCTGTTGGGCATTGCAAGGACATTTTGATGTTGTTGACTCATTGTTCCTCGGAGAGTATTGCAGCCCAGGTGAAGCAGAGACTATTTTATTCTGCTCTGTGAGTGTGGAAAAGTATGGTCTCTGCTTCTAATCTGGGAGCCTAGCTCAAGGATCAGAGCACTTTGCTGCCCTGATAGCCCCACTTCTGGCTGCTTCTGGGCTTCAGGTGAAGTAAAGAGATGTAGCCATCTGCCCTGTCTGTAAGGACTGTAAGACAGTGGACATGGTCTTACAACAACTGAACCTCAAGAATGGCCTCTAGCTTATCTTGGCGAAATTTCCTATTTGACGTTTATCTCACTGTTGAGCACAGTTATATTTGATCCTGTGCCTGCTTTTAACTTAGCATGTCACATTCGAGTTGGAATAGCATAGCATCTGGACCTAAAGTGGGCTCAGCCAGCACCATTTCTGTATAGCTACAAGGCTTCTAGGGGTCATGTGGGCAGAGCACCCATTAGCTATGTAACAGGGGGCTGTTCTTGCCCTCCTCCTGGTATATGTGGGCTGCTCATGACTCTCTTGCCCCCAGCTCTGTGTCGTATAAGAGCAGGTAAGGCTGTAGTTTTGCTTGGCCAGGACAATCTTGAATTTTTAGGGCCTTAGCCTTAGCCTTCAGCTCCTTTCAGAGTCAGGCCTTATCCCTGTAGAAATAGGCCTTGCAATCACTGTTGAGCTTAACTGTCTATATCTAGCCTTTTGTTGGAAGGTGGCCCTCTCCCATCTGACCACCAGGGAAAAGTCAGGGTTTTTTTGCTTTGAGTGTGTTATCTAGGAGGTATATACTTCTAACTTTACCTGCCTCTTCCTCTAAGGGGCTTTCATTCTTGTGCATCCCCCACCTTTGGCCACAGTCCTGATTAGAGCTAAGGGGCAACCTATGCGGTATATAGAGCCCTTTGTAGAGTCGGGAGCAGAGGCAGGTGCTGGCCAGTGTATGTCTAAACTTAGAGGCAGGATTTTCACTTTTTGCGTAACACAGTAATGAGGAGGGGCAGGGGGCAGAATGAACAAATGAGACACCTTGCTGACTGAGGTGAAGGGGAATTTGGAACCTAGGTTCCAGGCAGGACTGGGAAAGGAAGGGGCCCATGTGAAGAGGGGAAAGCTGATTGAGCAGGGAGGGTCAGTGCTGTAGACCAGGTGAAGGGTCCAGGACCAGCTCTGCCCCTGACTTTCCCCTCAGCCGTAGGATATCACAGCCGGAGGGCATGGCCAGGATTCTAGTTAAGTCTACATAGCCACTATGTTGAGGACCAGAGAAGGGAGAGAACTTGCCACAGAGATGGTGGGAAAGGGCAGCTCTATAGAGTAGTGAAAAGACTGCCAAGGTGGTATCCTTGCTCTGCTTCACAGGATCACCCCTCCCCAACATGGTTGCACCAAGAAACAGCATTGCCAAAAGAGCTTGGGGCCTAAGCACTGTGACCAAAGCCCAGCCCTCTGAGTCTTTGACAACCAAGCCACTATCTTTTAGGATTCCTGATATACAAGGTAGTCCTGCCTTGGAGCTAATAAGGGTCCCCCAATAAAATGAGTCTGCATGGCAATTTTGCAGGCCGGGCAAGGTAAGGGGTCCCCATATGCCTTTTTGCAGTCTAAGATCGTATTTTGAAGCGAGAAATGAGTTGGAAAAATGTATCCCATAGCCTGGTGACCAGAGTGTCCAGAGCCTCCTGGAACTGCAGATCGATGTCTGCAGAGCTGCTCTTCGTCACTTCGCCAATACAGCTAGGAAGGAGGGCACCACCTGCTTCCCATGGGCGCCCTGAGCAGCCCACACACTCACTTCCAGCCTACTTCTTGTTTCCCCAGAACCTCCAGTGGGCCCGCGATGTGTTGCTAGGCAGCAGTATCCCATGGCAACAGCTGCAGCACATGCCGGCACAGGGGCTCTTCTGCGAGAGGAACAAGACCAATTTCTTCAACGTGAGTACTTTGCCTTATTGATTTCTGAGGCTGTTTGCTGCCACTGCTTGTCACCAAAGCCATGCAGATTAACCCTCTAGGCAAGTATTCACAGAACACAGGTTTGTAGTGTCCTCAGAAGGCAGGTAGGGTGGTGCAGACAGGAGTATGCAAAGCTGACATGGGTCTGTGATTACTTAGTGACTTCTGGCAAGTTACTGCCCCCTCTGGGCTCTGGCTTGCCCTCTGCAAGGGGATGTATGGAGGAGCTCAATATGTCCTGTAGAGCCTGAGGTGTTCAGGGGCCATGCAGGCGATAAAGAGGTGCTCTGGGCTTAGCACCCCAATCCCCCGGAAGGTCCACCTCCTCTTCCTGATCTTACTCACTCAGGAGATTCTTACTGAAGCTAATTCTGCTGCTTGAAATATAAGTTTGCCAAATACTGGGCTTTCAGTAACCTTCCAATCACTCAAGGTGGCTGGGCAAGTCAGGCCCATGCCTACCCTCCTCATGTAGGAGAAGGGGAATCTTTCCATGAACTGGACATTGTCCACCTCCTGGGTCTGTCTGTGTGTGTTTCCTGAGAGCATCCACCTTACTTGACATCTACCAGGTCAAGCCTTCCCTTGTGTGTGATACCCAGGGACCATGGGCTATCTCTCTGCTCTACCTCCAGTTATTCCATACCCCTTGCATCATGGCCAGCTCCCTGCTGGGTGGCCTTGGCAAATCACATAACCCCTCTGAGCTTTGGTTTCTTCTGTATTTTCCCTGATTTTTGATGCTAAGAAATCGAATGGCAGGGTTTTCCAGAAAAGGAACTGGCAGGCAGGAGGGCTGTGACAGAGGCAGATCCTTGAGGTATAAGGCAGGCAGGTCCCCTGCTGCAAGCTAGCCAGGTGGTGAGAGTGTCCAGTTTCATGGCTCTTCCTTTCCCCAAGGCCATGACTTTGGGATTGGATGGGACTTGAACCTGAGAGCCCTGTTATATAGGAAATAGTAGGTGTCATTAGTAGTCAGACTATATGGTTCTAGGGGATTGACTGTGAAAGAGAAGTACACTCTTACCCCCATGCCCAGACCATAACCCCTACCACACAGCAGGAACTAGTCTTTGTCCCCATGTGTCCTTCCAGAGGACACGTGAAAGACACAACTTTACACAGTTCTGCCCTTGGTTTTTTTTTTTGTTTTTTTTTTTTTTATGTGTATGAGTGTACTGTTTACGTGTAGGTCTGTGCACCTGTGTCGTGTAATGCCGCGGAGGTCAGAAGAGGGTCTCGGATTCCCCTGGAACTGGAATTCTTCTGGAATTGGAGTTACAGACGGTTCTCAGCCGCCATGTGGGTGCTGGGGATTGAACCCGGGTCCTCTGCAAGAGCGGTCAGCGCTCTTAACCGCTAGGCCATCTCTCCAGCCCCCCTGCCCTTGGTTTTTTAATTTGTTTTGTTTTCCACTTAATAGTGTCTCTTAGGGAGTGCTTTAGAATTCATTATTCTACTTATCTATTGCAATGCTGGAGATCAAAACTAGGGCCTTGCTCAGGCTAAGCAAGTGCTATATTCATGATAGATAAAATACCTCTGCCTAAGATACAGCCTAGCCATATAGCCTAGGCTGGCCCCAAACTTGCAGTCCTTCTGCCTCAGCCTCTTGAATACTGGAATTACAGGTATGCTCCATTGTGCCCAGCTCGCTCTTTTTGGTTGGTTGGCTTGTCTGTCTGCTTGTTTGTTTGCTTGGTTGGTTATTTGAAACAGGGTCTCCTATAGCTCAGGCTGGCCTTGAATTACCTGTGTAGTCAAAGATAACCTCGAAGTTCAGATCCGCCTGCCTCCATTATTATACGTATTTACCACAATGCTTGGCTTTGCTCATTCTTTTTAATAGCAGCACAGTATTCACAGTGTGTGGATGACCTAGAATTTATCTACTCATCATCACTCACTGGTCAATATTTAGGTTATTTCCAGTCTTCTGTTACTACAAGCATTGCTTCATATATTTATTATTGCACATCTATGGGAGTCCATTTTTTAATTAATTAATTTATTTATTTATTTTACTTCTTATGTATATGAATGTACTGCCTGCATGTAGGTAGGTGCACCCGTGTCATGCAGTGCTGTGGAGGTCAGAAGAGGGCATCAGATTCCCCTGGAACTGGAGTTAAAGATGGTTCTTAGCTGCCATGTGGGTGCTGGGAATCGAACCCAGGTCCTCTTCAAGAGCAGTCAGTGCTCTTAACCACTGAGCCATCCCTCCAGCCCTGGGAGTCCATTTATAAGATGAATCTTAGAAATAGAATTCTTGCTTGGGTCAGAGTATTTGTGGTACTTTTAAAGTCTTAATAGGAAAAAAAAATTAAAAATAGAAAAAAAAGTCTTAGTAGATACCACTCTCCAAAGATTGGCTCACATCCCCATCTTTAAAGTGACTCAAAGCCGGGCGTGGTGGCGCATGCCTTTAATCCTAGCACTTGGGAGGCAGAGGCAGGCGGATCTTTGTGAGTTCAAGGCCAGCCTGGTCTACAGAGTGAGTTCCAGGACAGCTGGGGCTACAGGGAGACCCTGTCTCTAAAAGACCAAAAAAAAACAAAACAAAACAAAATAAAGTGACTCAAGACCTCATCAATATTATTAGTATTATTGAACTTTATAAGTAAAAAAAAAAAAATGTTTGTTTGTGTGTGTGTCTCTCTGTGTGTGTGTGTACACATGCCAAAATGCATGCTGTGTTCTGG
>VZQC01007400.1:1130529-1165399 GCA_009823505.1 Rhizomys pruinosus | reverse complement strand
AAAAAAAAAAATGCTATCTCTGGGAACCAAGTTAGATAATGGGTAGTGTTCATAGGATCTGGTACATGGTAGGTGCTGAGGAAAATAATTTCCCTCCTTCCTTTCCTGCCCTCCTGTTGGTCCTTTGTTTTTTGGGGTGGTTTTTTTTTTTTTTTTTGGTCTTTTTGAGACAGGATCTCCCTTTAGTCTCAGCTGGCCTAGAACTCGCTCTGTAGACCAGGTTGGCCTTGAACTTTTGCTGCTGCCTCCCAAGTGCTAGGATTAAAGGCATGTGCCACCACGCCTGGCTGGTCCTTTGTTCTTTTCTAAAATGTTTTTTTTTATTATTTTATTTATTTATGTGTATGAATGTACTGTCTGCATGTAAGTTTGTGCACCCATGTCGTGCAGTGCCGCAGAGATCAGAAAAGGGTGTCAGATTCCCCTGGAACTGGAGTTCTGGAATTGGAGTTATAGACTGTTCTCAGCCACCATGTAGGTGCTGGGGATCGAGCCTGGGTCCTCTGCAAGAGCAGGCGGCGCTCTTAACTGCTAGGCCATCTCTCCAGTCCTGGTCCTTTGTTCTTAAAGCCAGCACAGAGATACTACAAGGTGGGGCTAAGTTTCCCTGCCTTCCTCCAGTCTTTCAGCCTTGATAATACTCCCTGTAGCACCTACAACCTAGAGCCAGGCCACTTCCCATTGGATTCACTCCTTGCACCTATGATTTCTGGAACCTGTTCTTCCAGAAAAATGAATCCCTCTGAAAACCTATGGGAGGGAAAGCTAAAATCCTTTGTGGGCCTGGTATGTCTAGGGCTCCTCCTGGCAGCCTCTGCCATCTTAGATTCTAACCCTTAAGTCGGGCCTAGTACAGGCCTAGTACTTACCATGGCAAGAAGTGTTGGGCAGACCCTGAGTACTCAGCATGTGCATCCAGCATCATTGATCAAGTGTAAGAATTATTTAGTAACGTATTGGCAAAGGGTCATTTAGGGCAGCCCTTTGCTACTTTCTGAACATAACCAGTGTCTGATAGCGCTATAGGTTGGAGTAAGTAAGCTGGCTTGTTCTCACCATGCATTGGGATTTACTGCCTTGTCTGTAGGAGAAAAAAAGAGTGTGGCGCTGAGAGTGAGAGAAGAGTAGCCAAGCACCTTGATTTGCCATCCCTGCAGGCCTACTACTCTGGGACATCTGTACTGGCCAGCCTTGGTGTCACTTATCCAGCTGCCTGGGGAGACTTGTCACCCTTGGCAACTGGGCAAGAGACCCTCCTGTTATTTATTAATGACAGTTTTTGAAAATTATGGGGATCTTATAGGACCATGTTGTCACCACCAGCAGTTCAGACGTAGGGCGAGTGGAGCACCTTGGGCCCTTTGCCCATCCCAGACACTCTTCTCAAAGGTGCTTCTGTGAGTAGCCCAGTGTTGTTCTTAAAATAGGCAAGTGCCGGGGGTGGAGAGAAGGCTCAGGGGCGAGGAACACTGGCTGCTGTTGCAGAGGACCCAGATTTGATTCCCAGCACCCACATGGTAGCTAACAAACATCTGTAACTCCATTTCCAGGGGATTCCAACGCCCTCTTCTGACCTCCACAGGCATTGCAAGATATGGGTATATCTACCTTACATGCAAGCAATATACTTATACGCATAAAAATAAATAAAATATTTAAAAATAGGCAAATCCTGTGTGAATGTGCCACAATAGGACTTTAAACAACTTGCTTTCATTCACTGACACTAAATCTTGGAGAAGTTTTCAGACTGATTAACTGCTGCTACTCCTGCAACCCCCACGGGCTAGCATATGTGGGGGCCCAGTGCTTTTATCTTTGTGCTGCTATCTTGTACTCTGGGTATCATAGCCGAGCCCAGTCTGGCCCAGAAGAGGCACTCACTGAATACTTCTGAATTGATTCTATTCATCCCTTTCCCTTCATGGATGGCCTAAAGGTACCACCTTCTGGACCATTTTGTGCTGATGCTGTGGGGAACAGGACACAGGAGACTTGCTTTAGAGCCCCTCATGCACGTCTTTGTTCAGGCCCTTCCTCAGATGCTGCAGGGCATGCAAGGAGACCAGTTCTCACTGGCAGGGTGAGGTACTCCTCAGGAAGTAGGTAAAAACGAGGAGTCAGGATTAGGGGCTCCCTTGGAAGGGGGTCTTCAGGCTGGACCCTCCCTGAGACAGATTTTTTCATGGGAAGCATGATGGGCCAGGGGAAGATGTAGGCGTTAAAGGACATGAGTAGATGGAACCTTAGATTCCAATACCAGATTTCCTGACAGGAATTATTTTTGTTTTGTTCTAAGATTTATGTATTTTTTTTTATGTGAATGAGTGTTTACCTGCATGTATGTGGACTACCTGCATGCCCAGTGCCCTTGAAGGCCAGAAGATGGTGTTAGATGGAGAAAATGGAGTTTTAGCTGGTTAATGAGCTGCCTTGTGGGTGCTGGAAACCAAACATATCTTCTGCAAGAACAGTCAGTACTCTTTTTTTTTTTTTTTTGTCTTTTTGAGATGGGGTCTCCCTGTAGCCCCAGCTGGCCTGGAACTAGCCTTGTAGACCAGGCTGGTATGGAACTCAAGAAATCTATCTGCCTGCCTCTGCCACCCAGCTTAAAGATGGTTCTTGGGCCAGGCATGGTGGCACACACCTTTAATCCCAGCACTCAGGAGGCAGAGGCAGGCAGATCTCTGTGAGTTCAAGGCCAGCCTGGTCTACAAAGCGAGCTCCAAGCCAGCTGGGACTAAAAGGGAGACCCTGTCTCAAAAATACCAAAAAAAACCCAAAAAAAAAACAGGAATGGATGCTGATTTTGTCAAAGGCTTTTTTCCAACAGCATCAATTAGGTGTTGGTGTGGTTTTTGTCTTGATTCCGTTTATGGTTTGTATTATGTTATTGATGTTTATTGATTTTCGTATGTTGTAAACCACTCCCTGCATCTTCTGGTATGAACCAACGTTGGTCTGATGGATGATCTTCTTGATGTGGTTTGTATGCGATTTGCCAGTATCCTGTTTCAGATTTTTTGGCATCTTGTGTTCATTAGGGAGAGGGTCTATAATTGCATTCTCTACTTTTAGGAGTTGGTCGTGTGTTGCCTGGTTTTTGGTCATAGAGTGAATGCCCGCTTCCATTTAAATTCGAATTCATCCAGAGAGGAGAATTTCCCCTGATTTATCCTTCTAAAAACAGCAGTTTCCCCATAAGAATCAGTTGTAGGTCTTTTTGAAAATGTTTTATGAATTTTTCGTGCCGGGTGAAAAAACCGGCTGGGACTTGGCTTTTTTTTTTTTAGTTCGGAGTTTCTTTTCTAACATCTTACTCTACTCTCTATCAATCCTACATCTCTTAGTCTTCTTATGTCTTCAAAACACCTAATCTTGTTGGTCTGTTTAATCAAGTCACCCAGAGCTCCCCAAACGAGAATCAAATGCGCCGATCTCCTCTTCTTGGTGGTGATTCCCAGGATTTCAGGTATTCACCATCGGATTTCAATTTCTTCACTCATTTTTCTAGGTTTCTCAACAAATTGGTAAGGATAGGTTCTTGAAATATTACCCGTATGATTTTCTTTCTGGATCTTTTCCTCGCTTTCGTCTGTTGTTGATTTTCATGCTTTTCCATCACAGATTGTAATTGATTTGGAGTTTGTTCCTTATTCTTTCTTTTTCTTTTGGTTAACTGGGCTAGAGGTCTATCTATCTTGTTTATTTTTTTTTTTTTTTTATAGTCCAACTTTGTTGATTCATTGATTTTTTTTGTTTTGTTTGTGTTTTGTTTTGTTTGTTTTCTTTGTTTCTATTATTTCAAAATTGATTTCTCGCTCTGATTTTGTTATTTTTCTTCCTTCTGTTGTGTTTAGGGTTCATCTGTTGTTGCCGCCTCTCAAGTGCTTTTTAGCTGTAGTGTTTAGACATTCACTGTGGTCTTTCTGTTTTTCTAAATTAGACACCCAGGGCTATAAATTGTTCCCTCTTAGGACTGCTTTTAAGGTATCCCATAGATTTTGTTGTGTTATATTGGTCCGTTGTCATTCAGTTCATTCATTATTCAGGAGTGTATTGTTTAGTCTCTCATGTGTTTTGTTGTTTACTAGAGCTTCTTGTTGGTGTTATTTAAGCTTCATTGCTTGTGTTCTGATAGAATGCATGAAATTTTTCAATCTTTTTGTATTTGTGGAGTTTTCTTCTGTCTGTCCCAGTAATGTGGTTGATTTGGAGATGTTCCATGGGTGCTGAAGTAGAAAGTGTATTCTCTGGGTATTAGGGTGGAATATTCAGTAGATGGTCTGTGAGGTCCATTTGGTGTATCATATCATTCATTCAGATGTCTCGTCTGTTTATATTCTTTTACCTGTTGACCTATCCAAAGGACTCAGGTGGGGTATTGAATCCCCTACTATGATAGTGGGGTTAGTGTGTGACTTGTGGTCCTGGGAATTGTCTTTAAAAGTTTCGTGCACCTAGGTTTGGGGCATATATATTCATATTGTGAAATCTTCGAACGCATTTTCTCTATCACCTTCAGAGTTTGGGGTTCACATTGATGTCTTTTTATCCGATCTGCAGTTGACTTTTGTACAGGGGCGAGAGGTAGGGGGTTTAATTTCAGTCTTCTAAAAGTGGTGGTTCCAGTTTATGCAGAACCCACTTGCTGAAGATGCCTGTCTTTTCTCCATTGTGCTGTCTTGGCACCCTTGTCAAATATAAGATAGATGAAATGTAAAAATTGCTCAATTGGGATCTCGGGTTTTGTTCCAAATGGTGAACTGATGGTCTGCTTTGTGCAGGACCAGGCTTTGTTATTATGACTATACACCCTGTAATATAGTTGAAGTCTGGTATAGAGATCCCCTGTGTAGCTCTTCATTCAGGGTTGTTTTGGCGATTCGGGGGCTTTTTGTTTTCCAAAATGAATTTTAAAAACTTTTTGTTTCCAAGGGTGGCCCCACATATTCCGAGGCCGGAACTGGTCCCCTCATGTAGGAAGGATAAGATGCGCTTCTCGCGATTCCTGATGCGGTCTCCACGTTGTGTAGAAAATCTATAACAAACGACTTTAGTCTATAGCGCTACATGAATTAGTGATATAGCTGGAGTAGTAGCTTATAAATTGAACAGATGCTACATACCAAGAATTTGCCATGCCGCTGCATTGAAGATTGGTTAATTCTGGCCTTACGGTGCCCGTACCCCGTCGCCCTTGTCCCAGACTTCCCCCTGAAAAAGCTACCGGTCCCCGAGGGCGAGGGGAGGAGTGTACATGGCGCGAAACCCCCCCCACCAAAAAGAAAAAAAAAAAAAAAAAAAAAAAAAAAAAGCAAAAAAAAAAAAAAAAAAAAAACAAAAAAAAAAAAAGAAAAAAAAAAAAAAAAAAAAAAAGAAAAAAAGAAAAAAAAAAAAAAGAAAAAACCGCAATCAGATTTGAAGGTCAATTCTGGTCTTCACTCAAATCACGCTCTCTCTTTACACAGTTAAAAATCTTGTTGTGTCAGAGATTCTTGGATGGCTCTTTGGGCCTTGACAGGTGTGAACAAAGTCATTTAGGGTAGTTCCTTGAATTCCGTTCGGACTGTTGAGCTATGATAGACGACTGTTGAGGATTACGAGTGAGCTCCCATCTTGTAGGTCTCTGCTCAGTTCGCTTGTGCTCTGGGTCCGTTAAAACGAAAAACCGAGGCCATAATCAGAGAATTTTATCAGTAACTCTTGACCTATGGCCTGCCACTTTCTGAAGACTGTTTAAGCGTTTCTTGGAGTTTTCTGGTGGAGGTTGTAGCATCCCTTAAGTAAAACAATCATATCAGCAGCAAGTAGGGATAGCTTGACTTTCCCTTTTCCAATTAGTACACCTTAATGTCCGTTTTATTGCCTTATTGCTCGAGCAAATTTTTCAAGCATTATATTAAGAGGAGTGGTGACAGGGGGCAAGCCTTGCCAAGTTCCTACCTTTAGAAGGGAATGTTTCTGTCATTTCCCCATTTGCGATGATATTGGCTGTGGGTTTTCCTGTATATGGCTTTTGATTACAGTTGAGGAATTGATCCTTCCAATCCAATTCCTTCTAGGACTTTAAGCATAAAGGGATGCTGGAATTTTGTCAAAGGCTTTTTCAGCAATCAATTAGATGATGGTGTGGTTTTTGTCTTTGATTCCGTTTATGTGGTTTGATGATGTTTAGTTGATTTTCGTATGTTGTAACCATCCCTGCATCTCTGGTATTGACCAACTGGGTCATGATGGATGATTCTTCTTGATGTGGTTTTGTATGCGATTTGCCAGTATCTGTTTAGAATATTTGGCATCTATGTCTACTTAGGGAAATGGGTCATAATTCCCATTTTTAGTTGTGGTCTTTGCCTGGTTTTTGGTATAGAGGAGAATGCTCGCTTCCATAGAGGACTTTGGGCAAGAATTCCTCTGATTGTATCCTTCTAACGCAGTTTTTCAATAGTAACAGTTGTAGGTCTTTTTGAAATGTTTATAGAATTCTGCGGTAGAAACCTTCTGGGCCTTGGGCTTTTTTTTAGTTCGAGAGGTTTGTTCTAAATCCTCTATTTCTTCATATGTTATGGAGTCTGTTTAAGCTGCCGATCTCTTCTTTTTGTTTCAGTATTCGGTGATTCCCAGGATTTCAGATTCTTCACCATTTCTTCTAGGTTTCCAAACATTGGTAGTAGTATAGGTTTCTATGAAATATTCGCCGTATGATTTTTTGGATCTTTTCCTTGTCTGTTGTGATATTTCGCTTTATCCACACAGATTGTAATTGATTTGGGAGTTGTTCCTTCTTATTCTTTTTTGGTTACTGGGCTAGAAGGTCTGTCAGATTTGTTTATCTTTCAAAGAACACTTAGCTTCTTGTTGGGTGCTGGGTCCTCTGCAAGAGCCGTCAGTGCTCTTAACCACTGAGCCATCTCTCCAGCTCCTGATAGGAATTCTTACATAAAACAGCCTGCCCCATAGCTGGCTGGTCCTGCATAGTAACACAGAGCATTCAACATGCCTAGTAGTATGGTTGAACTCATGGATGAGGGAGAGAGGAATGAACTGGATACACATCCAATCTCATGGTTTCACATACTGACAGAACCAGCATCTCCAGGGAGGGAATAGCTCTCTGCCCTACCCTCTTCCTCCTGTTCTGCCTCTGTTGGAGAAAATTGCTGTTCATAGGGTTGAGGCAAGAACAGTTCAGAGCTCCTGGGTTGAGGTAGGCTTCATGGTAGGCTGATGCTCAGCCAAAGGCCCTCATTACCCCAGCCCTCTAGTACCAGCAGAAGAGTCTAGTCTATTCAAATAGAGCTGGAGTTCTTGGGCATTGGGATTGGGCTTGGTACTGTTGCATTTCCTTTTGTAGCAGCCAAGGGTAGAAGCCCTTAGCTGTGGATTCAGAGGTAACTTCTCAGGCCAGCCATGGAGGGAGAGGAGAGCCTGGGGTGGAAGACAGTGAGGCTGCATAGGAACAGGCCCCTATAGAACCAGTGCCAGGCCAGATGGGTTGCTTAGTGGGGCAGGGAACAGGGGCTGCCCTTCCCTGGACAGAAGGGGCTAGGGCCAGTTTAGGTGTCAGGTGATGCTGGGTGGCTTGCCCACACCATAGGATTTATTTCCTAGTGTGAAGAAGCTTCAGACATGTTCACCTCTGGGCAGGCAGACAGGCCTGCATGGGCCAGAGCCAGACTGGTTTGTCCAGGGCGAGCATCTCTCCCTATCTTGTAGCTGATTCTGAAGTTCCCATAGTAACGGAGCTAGAGATGGCTCTCTCCTCTTCCCCCAAAATGTTTGCTTATTTTAGCAGGCAGGGTTTTTTCCTCTTTCAACCCAGTTTCCAGCCTCTATGAAAGAAGCAAAGAGAACTGCAGGTGGGCAGCAGCCACACGCCCAAGGGCATTGAGAAAAGCATAGACTTGGGGTACAGGAAGGCTCAGCTCCAGGCCATTCTATCCCTTTGTTGGCCTCACATAATGTCCAAGGGATGTCTTGGAGCAGGACTGTCCCAACAGGTGGATGTAAGAGTGTTCCCAGCACTTAGGACATACACAGCTTGTCCTTACAACTAGAATTTGACCCACATCGAGCCTCAGTCTCTTTGAATCCCAAAGGCCCTCCACTAATCCCAGATGCCAATGCTGATTTCTTTTTTTTTCACATAAATTTATTTTTATTTTTTTGACAAATCTAGACCCCGTGTTCCCCCACACTCTCCCACCCCGCCAGAGGTCATGCATTCTGCCAAACATGCTTTTTCATCATCTCTTTCTCATCTTTCTCAGTATTTCCATGAGGAAGTGAACTGTTTTGAGCAGAAGTTCACTGTTTTGGTCAGTTCTTTGATGCAGTCCTTTCTTTGTTGTTGGTTCCCGATATGCATTATGCCCAACTGCTTTGGACAAAAGCTCAGGGGGCCCTACACAAGAAATACTTACAACTGGGTAATTGGCACTAGCATCCACAGATTGAGGGATACACATTCGTCGTTTGTTTTTTCTGGGACTGTGTACTTCACTCAGCATGCTGTCCTCAGCCCAGCCATTTTCCTGCAAAGCTTGATGTCATCTTTCTTTACTGCTGCTAGAACTCCGATTGTGTAGATGTACCCACATTTTCTCTATCCACTCATCAGTTGAAGGGGCAATTTGGGTTGGTTGCCAACTCCTTGCTGTGGTGAAGAGAGCTGAAATAAACATGGCCGTGCATGTATGTCTGTGGTGGGTGAGTCCTTTGAGTAAATGCCCAGGAGTGGTTGGCTGGGTTGGGTGGCAATTCATTCCAAGTCTCCGAAGGGTTCTCCACACTGCTTTCCATAGTGGCTATACGAGTTTACATTCCCACCAGCAGTGGATGAGTGTTCCCTTTCCCCACAGCCTCTCCAGCGGCTTGGTATCATTTGTTTTCTTGATCCTAGCCAGTCTTATTGGAGTAAGATGATATCTTACAGTGGTTTTGATTTGCATTTCCTTATGATTAGTGATTTGAACACTTCTTAAGGTGTTTTCTCAGCCATCTCTAATTCCTCCACTTGTGAAGTCTCTGTTCAGTTCTTTGCTCCATCTATTGAGTGGGTCATTTGTTTTCTTTTTTCTTTGTTTTTTGAGTAGTTTATATATTCTGAAATCAATGCTTTGTCAGATGTTTCTGTGGTGAAAGTTTCCTCCCACTCTAGTGGGATTTCTCTTCACTTCCTTGATTGTTCTTTTGATGTACAGAGCTTTAAGTTTAATGAGGTCCATTTGTGGCATATGTCGACCTTAATTCTTGCCGCAGCGTTGACTGCGTCGATTAGGAAGCTGTTCTAGTCCTATGTCTTGTAGGTCTGCTGCCAAACGCATTTTCTTCTATCACAACCACTTCAGAGTTTGGGGTTTCAACTTGATGTCTTTGATCCATCTGGGCAGTTGACTTATTGTACAGGGCGAGAGGTAGGGGTTTAATTTCATTCCTTCTAAAGTGGGTTTCCAGTTTTGCCAGAACCCACTTGCTGAAGATGCCTGTCTTTTCTCCATTGTGGCTGTCTTTGGCCCCCTTGTCAAAATAAGGATAGTGAAATGTATGAATTCTCAATTGGGATCTTCGGTTTTGTTCCATAATGGTAACATGGTCTGTTTTGTGCCAGTTACCAGGTTTGTTATATGAACTATACACCCTGTATATATAGTTGAAGTCTGGTATAGAGGAAATCCCCTGTGTATTGCTCTTCATCAGGGTTGTTTTGGCGATTCGGGGGCTTTTTGTTTTCCAGAATGAATTTAAAAATTTTTGTTTCCAAGGTGCCCCATTTCGAAGCCGAACTGCTTGGGAAGATTGTTCGATTCGGCAGTCTGCCCGTTGTAGAAATCTATAACAACGCTTTCAGTCTATAGGCTACTGGAATTTGTAAGCGATAGTGCTTATTTCCAAATCGCAGATGCTACATAAAGTTTTGCCATCTGTCTCTAATTTTTAGGTTAATTTGTAGATCTTGAGTCTGTATTGCTAGATTGTAGGCTATGGTAAGTCTGGCCTTGAATCTGTCCCAGTTTGCTCCGTCGCCTTGGTGAAAGAACCCATGATTTCTTCCCTAAAAATGGTACCTGGTCCACTTCGAGCGTAATCGCTAAAGGAGTTTCTGGTGCGAGTTTAACCCCCACAAAGAAAAAACATACCAAAAGAAAAATAAAATAAGCTGAAAACTTTTAAAGAGATTTAATTTTCTCCTAATTGAGACAAAGTTAAAAAAGACTATATTGAAGAATGAAAGTACAAAGAAAGGGCAAAAAAAAGAAAACCTGCCAATGTAATCTGGCTCATAACACGCTTCTTCAGAAAAATGTGGCAGATCGATGCTTTGCCTGCAGGTGTCATTTTAGGGTACCTTGAACCGTCGACTGTTGCTAGATGAGCTGAGATTGGTGCTCCCCGTGGTTGTCATTCGTTGCCTGGGTGAAGAAGACTAATCGAGATTTCAGTATCTTGACCTTGCCACCGAAGATGTTAGTTTGGAGTTTTTGGAGTGTACTTTAAGAACTCTCAGCGCAGTAGAGCTACTCCCTTCAATATACACTTAATTCCTTTTTCCTTATGCGACATTTTCAAGCATATTAGAGGAGTGGACGGGATGCTGGATTTTGTCAAAGAGCTTTTTTACAATACAGCATCAATTAGACTGATGGTGTGGTTTCTTGTCTTTGATTCCGTTTATGTGTTTGATGATGTTTATTGATTTTCGTATGTTGAACCATCCCTGCATCTCTGGTATGAATCCAACTTGGTCATGATGGATGATCTTCTTGATGTGGTTTGTATGCGATTTGCCAGTATCCTGTTTAGAATTTTGGCATCTGTGTTCTTAGGGAGATGGGTCTATAATTCTCCTTTTTAGTTGTGGTCTTTGCCTGGTTTTGGTATAGAGTGATGCTCGCTTCCATAAAGGAATTTGGGAAGAATTCCCTCTGATTATATCCTTCTAAACAGCAGTTTCAGTAATAATCAGTTGTAGGTCTTTTTGAAATGTTTATAGAATTCTGCGGTGAAAACCTCTGGGCCTGGGCTTTTTTTAGTTGGAGGTTTCTTCTAAATCCTCTACTTTCTTCAATGTTATGGGTCTGTTTAAGCTGCCGATCTCTTCTATTGGTCTGATTCCCAGGAGTTCATGGTGATTCCCAGGATTTCAGATTTCATCAACCCATTTCTTCTAGGTTTCCAAAAATTGGTAGAGTATAGGTTCTTGAAATATTTCCCGTATGATTTTTCTGGATCTTTTCCTTTGTCTGTTGTGATATTTCTCTTTCATCACAAGATTGTATTGATTTGGAGTTGTTCCTTCTTTCTTTTTTTTGGTTAACTGGGCTAGAGGTCTGTCTAATCTTGTTTATCTTTCAAAGAACAACTTTTGGATTCATTGATTTTTTTTTGTTTTTGTTTTGTTTTTGTTTTCTTTGTTTCTATTATCAAAATTGATTTCTTCCTCTGATTTTTGTTAATTTCTTCCTCTCTGTTGTGTTTAAGGGTTCATCTGTTGTTGCCTCTCAAGTGCTTTTTAGCTGAGTGTTTAGATCATCCACTGTGGTCTTTCTGTTTTTCTAAAATTAGACACCCCAGGGCTATAAATGTTTCCCTCTTAGACTGCTTTTAAGGTATCCCATAGTTTTGTTGTGTTGTATTGGTCCGTTGTCATTCAGTTCATTCATTATTCAGGAGTGTATTGTTTAGATCTCCATGTGTTTCTTGTAGGCATAAGGCTTATACTATGTTGGTGTTGAGCTTTATTGCACTGTGTTCTGATAGAATGCAATGAAATTATTTCAATCTTTTTGTATTTGTGGAGGTTTCTTCTGTGTCCCAGTAATGTGGTTGATTTTGGAGATGTTCCTGATGGTGCTGAGTAGAAAGTGTATTCTCTGGTATTAGGGTGGAATATTCAGTAGAGGTCTGTGAGGTCCATTTGGTGTATCATATCATTTCATTTCAGATGTCTCTCTGTATCTATTCTTTTACCTGTTGACCTATCCAAAGGAACTCAGTGGGGTATTGAAATCCCCTACTAGATAGTGGGGTTAGTGTGTGACTTGTGGTCCTGGGGAATTGTCTTTAAAAAGTTTGTGCCTCGCAGAGTTTGGGGCATATATATTCATATTGTGAATCTTCTTGGTGAATTGTTCCTTTGATAAAGATGTAATGGCCTTTCTTTGTCTCTTCTGATTTCTTTTACATTGAAGTCTAATTTTGTCTGATATAAAAAGTAACAACCTGCTTTCTTTTTGGTCTCCATTTGCTTGGAATATTTTTTTCCATCCTTTCACTTTAAGGTGGTGTCTGTCCTTGAAGGTAAGATGTGTTTCTTGTAGACGGCATATCAAATGGATTTGTTTCCTAATCCAATCCTCCCAGTCTATGTCTTTAAGGTACAGGATTGAAGTAGGGGGTGGTAGAGTCCCTGACTCCTACATGGTTAAGCTTTCAGGAAGCTTAAGGCTTGCCCTGGCTCTTTCTGTACTTGTAGCATCTTGTCTGGTGCCTGGAATACAGGTTGTACTCCATTTTCTTGGCCACACACAGCTGCATATGCTCCACTGTCTGACGTGAGCTGCAGTTTGTCTAATTTGCCAGTAGATGGGTGTTTTCTACCATGACAAACATGTGGCTTTGTTGCATCTCCCTTACCTCTGCAAGAATCTCCAGGAAAGATGGCTGGAGGCTAGTACACAAACTGCACACCCAGCATTTTCATACATTACCAGATGGTTCTCCAACATCAGGCCAGATTCTCTGCCACAAAATTGCCCTTCCCTTTCCAGCCCTTTACCATAAATGACTTTCATTTTTGGACCATCTATGGGATATGGTGAGGAGCCAGCATTCTTTGCCCTTTGTCTGCCCAAACTCTGGGCTCCCTTTCTCTTATCAGTCAACTACCACACAAGTCCAGGTGTCTCTGTTATCCTTTGTGTGGCTTAAGGCAGTGGGAGGGATGGTCATTGTAAGTTGCCTTTGTTTGTTTCTTTAGTGTTTGTTGTGTTATCTCTAGCCCCAGAGCCTAATGCTCATCAAGGGCCTTGTGTGGTCTGGGGGAGGAAAGGGATTGGCCATCTGCCAGAAGGGAAAGGACAAAAATTCTCTAGAGCCCCTACTCACCACTCTTAGCAGGGACCAGTTAGTTGTACTTAGTCTACTTTGCCACCAGCTGGTGATATGGCTTTGGAGGAGTACCCTTCCCTCTACCCAGTGAGCAGATGACCACCTTCCAGGCCAGGCCTCAGTCAGTACTCTCTTTCCATCATAGAACTATCACTCTGGTTAAGTCCCAGTGGAACCAGGCAGGGCACATTCTCTGGAGCCCACCAGACCTAAAACAGTATTGTCATTGTCATCTAGCACTTCCTCCTGGTTTAGTGCAGACAGGACAAGCCTAGTGACAATGGAACCCTCATCTTTGAGAATTACCTAGGAGGAATAATTAGGAAGCAGCAGCTGCAGAAAACAGCACAGGTATATCCTGGCTCGGATGCCAAGGAATCCAGCCCAGTCAGGCCCCAAAGTCTATTCCCAGAGTCTGTTGTAGGGCCAGGTCCTGCATTGCCTCCCCTAATCAGCACAGAGCATTCTTGCCCCTCAGGCTTTTAAGAGGCACCACTGCTTGGTGGGCTTATGAACACCCCCAAACCAGACCCAAGTTCAGGCTTGTTTGAATAGACATCAGTAAAGGCCAAAGCACAGCCTATGGCAGCCAGCAAGAATAAACAACCCCTGTAAGTGTCAGCAGGGAGCTTCCTGCCCCATCCCTTCTGATCAGGACCTGTGAATGTTGGATAAGAACTGGCTGGTTCGGAATAGTCTACAGCTTCCTCAAATCACTCCCACAGCACCTTGTCACCCAGGACAAACTGTGACTGTGACTGTGACTGCTTTATATCTCTTCTTTTTATGCCCACACTCCAGGAAGCAGGTTAATATACTGAATAAACCCAGTTTGTGCCAGACCCTGGGCCCTCCACATTGTCAACAAGGGTTCAGGATCCACAAGTCAACCTACAAATTTCTAAATCTTCTTGGTGAATTGTTCCTTTGATAAAAATGTAATGGCCTTCTTTGTCTCTTCTGATTTCTTTTACTTTGAAGTCTATTTTGTCTGATATTAAAATAGTAACACCTGCTTTCTTTTTGGTACCATTTGCTTGGAATATTTTTTTCCATCCTTTCACTTTAAGGTGGTGTCTGTCCTTGAAGGTAAGATGTGTTTCTTGTAGACGGCATATCAATGGATTCTGTTTCCTAATCCAATCTCCCAGTCTATGTCTTAAGGGACAGGATTGAAGTAGGGGTTGGTAGAGTCCCTGACTCCTACATGGTTAAGCTTTCAGGAAGCTTAAGGCTTGCCCTGGCTCTTTCTGTACTTGTAGCTATCTTGTCTGGTGCCTGGAATACAGGTTGTACTCCATTTTCTTGGCCACACACAGCTGCATATGCTCCACTGTCTGACGTGAGCTGCAGTTTGTCTAATTTGCCAGTAGATGGGTGTTTTCTACCATGACAAAGATGTGGCTTTGTTGCATCTCCCTTACCTCTGCAAGAATCTCCAGGAAAGATGGCTGGAGGCTAGTACACAAACTGCACACCCAGCATTTTCATACATTACCAGATGGTTCTCCAACATCAGGCCAGATTCTCTGCCACAAAATTGCCCTTCCCTTTCCAGCCCTTTACCATACATGACTTTCATTTTTGGACCATCTATGGGATATGGTGAGGAGCCAGCATTCTTTGCCCTTTGTCTGCCCAAACTCTGGGCTCCCTTTCTCTTATCAGTCAACTACCACACAAGTCCAGGTGTCTCTGTTATCCTTTGTGTGGCTTAAGGCAGTGGGAGGGATGGTCATTGTAAGTTGCCTTTGTTTGTTTCTTTAGTGTTTGTTGTGTTATCTCTAGCCCCAGAGCCTAATGCTCATCAAGGGCCTTGTGTGGTCTGGGGGAGGAAAGGGATTGGCCATCTGCCAGAAGGGAAAGGACAAAAATTCTCTAGAGCCCCTACTCACCACTCTTAGCAGGGACCAGTTAGTTGTACTTAGTCTACTTTGCCACCAGCTGGTGATATGGCTTTGGAGGAGTACCCTTCCCTCTACCCAGTGAGCAGATGACCACCTTCCAGGCCAGGCCTCAGTCAGTACTCTCTTTCCATCATAGAACTATCACTCTGGTTAAGTCCCAGTGGAACCAGGCAGGGCACATTCTCTGGAGCCCACCAGACCTAAAACAGTATTGTCATTGTCATCTAGCACTTCCTCCTGGTTTAGTGCAGACAGGACAAGCCTAGTGACAATGGAACCCTCATCTTTGAGAATTACCTAGGAGGAATAATTAGGAAGCAGCAGCTGCAGAAAACAGCACAGGTATATCCTGGCTCGGATGCCAAGGAATCCAGCCCAGTCAGGCCCCAAAGTCTATTCCCAGAGTCTGTTGTAGGGCCAGGTCCTGCATTGCCTCCCCTAATCAGCACAGAGCATTCTTGCCCCTCAGGCTTTTAAGAGGCACCACTGCTTGGTGGGCTTATGAACACCCCCAAACCAGACCCAAGTTCAGGCTTGTTTGAATAGACATCAGTAAAGGCCAAAGCACAGCCTATGGCAGCCAGCAAGAATAAACAACCCCTGTAAGTGTCAGCAGGGAGCTTCCTGCCCCATCCCTTCTGATCAGGACCTGTGAATGTTGGATAAGAACTGGCTGGTTCGGAATAGTCTACAGCTTCCTCAAATCACTCCCACAGCACCTTGTCACCCAGGACAAACTGTGACTGTGACTGTGACTGCTTTATATCTCTTCTTTTTATGCCCACACTCCAGGAAGCAGGTTAATATACTGTAAACCCAGTTTGTGCCAGACCCTGGGCCCTCCACATTGTCAACAAGGGTTCAGGATCCACAAGTCAACCTACAAATTTCTGTTTCCCCATAGATGCCATTGGGTAAAATGACTTGGCCCAGATCTTGTGGCTGGTCTGCATAGGATGACTGTGCTGTCTTTAGCAATGAAGCTCACGAATTGAGGCCGGTAGCCTTACTTAGGAGAAGAAAACCAAGAGCCTGTTAGCACCTCTCTGGGCTTGGCTCAGCTGTGTCAAACAGGGGTGGTACCCATTGGCTAGATGGGGAAGATAGAGTTACAGTGGGCAGAAAGCATCTAGCGCTGCCTTAGAAAGTAAAGCCCGTAGCAGGCCAGGAGGTAACAGGACTGTACTTGAGTGTGGCTCTGAGGCCCTGGCTAGTTGGGTTATGCCGTCTCTCCGTGGTTCAGGCCCATCCTAGGGCTGGAGCTCCAAAGGCTGGGGGAAGGAAAAGGGGTATCTGGCCCAGCCTGCCCAGGTGGGGACTCAGTAGGAAGGACTGCCCATAAAAGCTTTTCTTGGGGTATCCTCTTTGGTACCCCATTGTGTTAGCAAGGCTTATATACTGATGCTCTCCTCATTGTAGAGGCAGGGAAATTGTTACCAACAGCCTCTTCAGGCTGTGAGACTCAAAAGCTTTTTTCTCTTTCCTTCTTTTCTTTTTGAGACAGGGTTTCCCTGTATTCCCAGCTGTCCTGGAACTCGCTATGTCACTATGTCGCTATGTAGACCAGGCTGGCCTTGAACTCACAGAAATCTGCCTACCTCTGTCTCCTGAGTGCTGGGATTAAAGGGGTATGCTACCACACCTGGCTTCAAAAGCCCTTTTTTATCCTCTGTCCACTTGGCTGATCAGAGGGCCTGACCTCTTCCCTGGACAGGAGAGCTCAGGACCCTTGTTTCAGTCAGTAGCCTAGTTACTCTGGCACCACCAAAGAAAGTGGTACTTGCAGAGTGTAGGGTAAAGTAGAGCAGATTGCAGCAAGGGCACCGGCCATGCCTCTGTTCTGCTCACAACAGTTCATGGACTCTTCAGAGCCTCTGTCTTACAGACAGGGAAGTTGAGATGAACACCTAAGCTGGGATTTAGGTGCTCTAAACCAAGTCAGACGGTTCCAGAGAGTGTCAAGAGGAAGGACTACTGGAATAAGAAGCGGGCAAGTCAAGAGAATTCAGGAGGGTTAGCAATTGGTTGCAGGCTTCATGGGTCTGTTCCTGTGTATACACAGCAGGAACTAAAGTACTGGGAAGTCCATAGCTGTCCTCAGTGGAGTTGCCATATTGGGAGAATGCTGCTTATTATCCCACCCCAGAGTCATCTCCTAAAGCTTCAACATCTCTAGTTCTCAAAACACATTTTCTGATATTGGTTGTGGCTTCTTCTCTTCCTCCATGATGCCGGGTCACTGAAGGCAGTAGATATAACTGCCCCTGGCTGATGAGGAAATTGGCTGATTTCTCTGTTCCTCATCTCTTCCTTGGTGCCTGTGTGACTCTTCTAGGTCACCTGGCCTAGTTCAGCTGCTTCCTCATCACTAGGATGACCCAAGGTGTACAGCAGGGACCTATTACTGTTGAGGCAAAAGAAAAGCCAGTCATGCCCTGGTGGGAATCAGCAGACAGAAAAACAGGGGAAAGTTTCAATTGAAGAAATGTGAATTTCTTGGCTGTAGTAGAAATTGCTGCAATCGTGCTATTTTTAGCATGGGCCAATTGCTCAAGCAGAGTAAACAAAAGAAACACTTCAAGTTCTCCAGGGAGAGCAGGTCCTGTTCCTGAGAATCTTAAAAAGTTTAGCACACTTTTGTGGATTCAGAGCCTGCGCTGATCTTTCCATCCTTCCCGTGTCTTGAGCTTGTGAACTCTGGAACTTCACAACTCAGTCTGGTTCAGCTTAGATTCCAGGGGGAGCAGATGGGTAGAAAGCAGCTGCTGAGTCCCCCAGCCTAAAAAAGGAACCACATGGTGGGGAAGCAGGGACAAGACAAGGCCAAAGCCACTGCCACGGGCTGCCTGGGCCCCTTCCCCTGATAGGTCATTGCAAAGTCCAAAGTCGTGGCCAAGCCAGGCTGCTGCATTCATGGCCTTAATTTATAGCAACAAAAGTCAAATGTGAGCAACTTTAGACCCCTTTGAAGCACACTCTTCTCTGACCATTAGAGGCGATTTTCACCTTCAGAATTGTGGAAAGGCTAGGACACTTGTGCAAAGGTGGATGACTTCTTCAGCCCTTAGCACTCATGCTCTGTAAGTCCTTGGGACAGTCCTGCAAGAGGATGCAACAGTTCCTATAGATGGTGGAGGCATACTTGCAGAAGGTCACATGGCCACTGAGAGGCAGAGCAAGAAACAGAGCACAGGACTAGGGACCCATGTCCTGTGGGCCAGCTTCCATGCCAGAGTTTCTGCACAGCTGCTCAGGAGCACTGCTGTTTTTTCCCAAGAGGGACTGCAGTGTTTGTGTACATATCCAACGTAGCCTCAACCCTGGCTCCCTCCACCCCCAGCCACTCTGCTCAGAGTGAGCATTCAGTCAAGAGCTTGCTGTTCAACATTTCCAAAGAAAAGAACATTTCAACACAGACTTCTTTTCCTACTGCATACTATTTTTCAGAGTCTTGCTTTTGGAGTAAATGCTCTGCCATATCTTTCTGACTGCATGATTTCTCAGCTTTAGCCAAGCCTTATAACCTCTTTTTTCTCCTAACAGGACACTGCTTCAGGCCTCAGTGTGCTGCTCAGTGAGCCAGCCAACGGTAGCAGCAGGAGAGATACACTTCCAGTGTATGCATAAGATGCTCAGCAAAGCTCTGGAAAGTGGGGCAGGGCAGAGCAGATGGCCTGGGTAAAGGCAGAAAAGCTGGAAGAGGTCCCTGGATATTGGGGCCAGGAGCTGGGAACTCCTCTGGGCCCAGAGAAAGGATAGGGATGTCACTCTAGGAATGTACCCTTTTGCAGGTGTCGTGGCATACACCTTTATTCCCACCACTCAGGAGGCAGAGTCGGGAGGATCTCTGAGTTCAAGGCCAGCCTGGTCTACATAGTAAGTTCCAGGACAGCTGGGGCTACAGAGACCCTGTCTCAAAAAGACAGAAGGGGGGGAGGGGGATGCACCCTTTGAGAGGGAAGATGTAAAGATTTGTCTGTCCTAGACTCTGCTTTGTTAAGCCTCAGAGTTCTGAGCATGCACTCCAGATGGGCATTAGCCATGGAAGCCAAGTGAGGGGGCCCGGGGCAGTACTGTCTGTTGTCACTGCTGCAGTAGAAGAGTATGTCCTCATGGCAGCTTAAAGGCTACCACACTGAGCTTGTGATTGACATTCATAGCTGCAGAGAGTCCAGGGTTGCCCTGAGCTCTCTGGGGATCTAGTTGGCCTTAAGGCCCCAGTGTTAAAGAACACATCTTGGCCTAAGAGCTTTTGTCCTTTGCTATGCAGGCCATTGGGACTGCCCGGGTGGAGGGTACCAGCCAATATCCTGTGTCGATGGGACATATAACAGGAAGGTTGGGGAAGACTAGAGCACCTAGGACAGCCAAGTCTAACCCAATCTTCAGATCTTCCCAGTGTGCACACACTGGGGAAGGACTCTGGCCTCAGCCCCTTTCACCTCACTTTCTCCATCTCCAAAGGTAGGCCAGTTGAATGAGTTCATTGGTTTTCCAGCCCTTTTTCCAAAAGAAACCTTTTCACATAGCCAATGAAAACCAGATGAGACAGCAGCCACTCCAGCAGAAAAGACCACCCTCCACATGCTTGGCTGTGCCTTGCCAAGCCAGATCTCTGATCTGAACAAGACGGGTGGGAGCTCAGAAAGGCTGTGGGCTTCTCTGCCCAGTCCAGCAGGTCTGGCCAGTAGCACTGCCTGCTGTCCCTTCTTAGTTCAGGAGCCAGGGCGCCCTCCTTTTTTCTCTTCTCTCCCTTCCTCCCTCTTTTTTTCCCCCTGACTTTTCTATTTGGAAAGTTTGACTGGGTTGCTTATTACTTCTGAGAGAGCGGGTTCTGAAATCCTGGAGCCCCTGCCTAGTTATCATGGCAGCAGGCTCTGGCCCACAGGTGGTCCTGGTGTTTATGTCTTGCCCTGTCTCTGATCTCCAGAGGAAATGCTCCTCTATACCTGGCTCCATCCTATACTGCTGGGCAAAAGTGGACAAGCAGTCAGTGTTTGTAGGCTGACCTACTTCATGGTATGGTGAAGGTTGCAGGAGAACTTAAAATATTGCTGAGTAACAGTGACCATCATGTCCAGAGGGCATGTGAGGGGAACAGATTTTGGCTAAAGATACACAGGGGACAAGGCTCACTGGAATCAGTAAAGTGAGATGGATTAGGACAGATTGGGAAAGCACCTTAAAGAAACTACAGAAGTTTAGTTGGTTAAGCACAAGTTCTGTTAGCTGAGTGTCATAGCACACACCTTTAGTCCCAGCACTTAGGAGGCAGAGGCAGGCAGATCGTTGTGAAAGCAAGGCTAGTCTGGTCTACATAGTGAGTTCCAGGCCAGCTGGGGATACAGGGAGACCCTGTCTCAAAAAAAAAAAAAATGTGGAGGATGTGTTTGTGTGTATCAAAAAAAATTGAAGTACTAAGCATGTACAACTTACATTAGATCAAAGAAAGTGGGGCTTCATGGACCTTTCAGGTAGACTCCAGCTAATCACTTTCAGGGTACCGATTGTATAGTCCCCACTGACCATCTCTGCCAAGGAACATTGAGTCACTGGCTCAACAACCCAAGCAAATGAAGGCCAGCTGTGAACTACAGGGCAGACTAGCTATTGGCTTACCATGGAGCTGTATTTCCAGAGAGGAATCTCCTTAGCCATACTGAAGAGGAACAGATTGTCTTGTACTGCAGACTATGGCTCTGCACGGATAACCTGGCAGGACCCTTAGGCAGGGGCTACCCAGTGCACAGTGATAGGGATCCATTTGGCAGACAAGGCTGGCCTTCGATGGCTGTGGATGAGGAACCCTTCTCATGAGACGTAGAGCATACCTGTGTGCAGTTGGAGCCCATTGTTTCATTCCCTGAGCTTGATGAGCCCCATGCTCAACCCTTAGCTTAGGTAGCCCAAATGTAGTATTGTGTGGATCTCATGGTCTTGTGTGAGTCCTAGAAAGGAGTGTCTGCCAGTCTTTAGGACTTTGGAAACCTGAACTGAAGTTGAAATTGACCAGATTGTTAGTCTTAGAGGAGGTGCTTCATGAGGGAAAATCAAAAGGAGACAGTGTGAAATTGAGTCCCTCCTGTGGAAGGTATTGGTAAAGAAAGTGGAGCTACTAGAAAGAGCAGTGGGGTAAGCTGATAAAACCCCTTACCCCCGACTGAGCAGTGTGTATATGGAAGGGTATGTCTAGGTAGTCAGAGCTTGGAGAAGAGTACCATAGTGCTGGTTCCAAGTTAAACCTAAGTCCATCAGAGCTCTTTCTCGAATGGATGACCCTGTTACTAGAGGGCAGACCTATGTCCAATTTCCTCACAGCATGGGTGGGAGGTCTTGGTACTGCAATAGAAGGGTCCTGTGCCCAGGTCAGGTCTTTCAAGGCTTAGCTGTTGGCTCTACAGTTCTGTGACTGAGCCCTGTTCTGTTGTGCAAGTTCCCCCCCCCCCTTCTGAGGTTACCCTGGAAACTCATAGGGTTCCTCCCTATTGCCATCATGCAGCAGGAAAAAATAGTGGAACATAAGCCTTCATGCATGCTGGAATGTTTGTGTAGGTGCCAATTCTGCCACAGCCCTTTCCTATCTTGTGTTGAGACCTATCCTTTCCCTTCTGCCTACCTACGAGAGTGCCTATTTGTAGCTACCCATCATGCTACAAACCTATGCTATAAACTATAAGCTATAGCTCCTGCCACAACTGGTAGCCTGATCGACTAGTCTCACAGATGGTGCCTTCCTCAAGACCACCTCTGAAGGCATTCTGTTAGAGAAAATGCAGGGGAGGGTCCTTCATGGGATAGAAAAGACACTGGTGGGAAAGCCAGAATGGACCTATCCCTACCTGGCTGCCACCATTACTGTCAGTAGGCTAGATCTCTCCTCCTTAGTAGGCCAACCACGTTTTCAAACAAGGAACTCAGTTGAGATTGGTGCCTTCCTCCCAATTCATCCAGGAGACCTCAGAGCCTGATGGCTTCCCTCCCTCCCTGCCTTGTTTATCCCCCTGATCTCCTGCAATCTTTTCCTTTCTACAGAGGCCACCACTGTCGGAAGATGTGGCAATGACTGCCATATGTAGTCTCAGTGTACACACTAAGCATGCCTTGCCCTCCCAGATACCAGCCAGCCTCACTACTCTCCAGTGGGCTGCCTCTCCATTTCTTCTTAATCCCCCTGTGTGGAGAAATTGACAGCCTCTCTCCACCTAGTAGACTTATCTGCCACTTCTCCCAGGAAGTAGTCTTGTCCCTGCCACCATCCTTGTAATTTTCCCTCTGGTCTGTTGTGCAGCAGGGCTCAAGGTGCCAGGTAACTTAAGCTGACATACACCATTGCTGTCTGTTCACAAGAGCCATAGAGCCTATGGCTAAGAGCCTAGCTTTTGTCCCCTGGTAGTAGATGACTGTCCTTTCCCTTCAGAAAGGTGATAGTGGCGGGCAACGGCCCTTCCACACAAGGTGCTCACACGTCAGGACTTCATATCCCAGTAGATTTGAGTAGTACGGCACAGCCGTCTGCTGAGGTGTATGCAGCCCTAGTCTCAGGGACAGGGATCCTTGAGAAGAGCCCTGAAGGTACTCCTCAAGCCAGTCAGTCATTTCCTACCGCCTCATCTGTGCCCTCCCTTAGCACAGTGGGCACAGTAACATCCTAAGGTGGTATACAGTTAGGCTGTGCAAGATGACAGCTTCTGAGAACCAAAAGTTCTAGCTCTGGAGACTAATCATGGGGATCTGGGGGATCTGTGCCTAGGGAGAGGAGGCCTGTTTCATTTTGTTTTGACCTTAGGGGGAAGAAAATGGGCTGTTACACTACAGGAAATTTGACAGATCACATGTCACACAGAGCCATTGTCCCATAGTAGTACTGAGGTGAGCAAATGGAAATTAGGACTTATCACAGCCCAGGAGGAAGACTGTGGTTCAGCTTTGAGATTGAGGTAAAGCCTACAAGAAAGGAAGCAAAAAAGACCTGTAGGTCTATAAGGTCTTAAGAAGGCATGACTATAAGATACCATTGGGACCACATTGTACCCTGGGTAGCTCAGCCAGCAGCACCTTAGGCACAGCTAAGCCCTGGCATATGGACCTTCGGTTCACAAGAGCAGAAGTCCACCACCGCTGGGGCCAGGAGTGCCCTTATACATCACTGGCCAGGTGAGCCACAGGCCAGGTCTGTGTTCCTAAGGAGGCCTGTGGCCATGTAAGGGATTTCTGCTAGCCTACAAGAGAGAGTGGTCAAGGTAGGCTAGTAGAGCCTCCGTGGCTAGTAGAGAGCTACCAGAGCCTCCAGCTTCTTAGGCTTCCGGAATCCCCAGAGGTAGATGAGTGTCAGAACAGTGGAGACATGGAGGGACCCATTGGAGTCTCTGTTTAGGTGATAGCAAGGAAGCTCAAAGCTTTTTGGGGCCCAAAGAATTCTCAATGCTGTGAGGCAACCAGGCCCACCAGCCTCTTTCACACTGTTGTCACTTGATGGTTCAGCGTGTACTCAAGAGCATCCCTCTGTGGTGACAGGTGTAAGAAGGGTGATTCTTGCCCTCTGAGAATCTTCCACTGGGGCTCTGTTCTGGCTGAGAGCTAGAGATGATGCCTGTCTTGCGGGGCTCTGCAGAGGGCTAGTACAACAGGGGGTGAGGGGTGTAGGCCAAGGCTGCAGAGCCCATCCGTGATGTTCTTCTACTGGAAAATGTGGCTTGTTCTGTGCTTAGCACAAGACCCCTAAGCACCTCTCTACCACTAGCTTCCCTGTTTCTACAATAACCAGGTTCTGGGCTATCAGGCTGCTCAGTGCCTTCCCTAGGCCTTGATCTACTCACCTGTGCTAGCTAGTGAGGTGGTGCCAGCAGACCTTTTACCACAGTATCTATGGCACTTGTCAAGATGCTCCAGGGTCTGTGGCAGGGTGGACATGGTGTAGAGAGTGGACATTTGCTGGTGGGCCTGGAGATCTCCTAGGTGCAGGGTGCTGCCTGACAGTCACACATAGCACTGATAACACAGCTTCTTCCTGGTCTGGGTGGGGGTGATGCACATGTTCTCAGCTTCCTTTGGTCTGACTTGATCTTACAGGAAGTAGAAAAGGTACGAAGTGAGGTCATGAGCTATATGAAGCACAAGTAACATTTCAGCACTTGGTCATGGTGTCTGCATCACTGACTGGGAACTGCAAGGAATAACCCAAGCTAGAGCTGTCCGGGTCAGGGGATGGGTCCTAGTCTTAATGCTGTGCAACTTACTGAACCTCTTCCCACATGTGGAATGTTGATGCTGAGATGCAGTGAGTTGAGATTAAGAATTCCTTGAGATCCTGTCATGTATGTGGAGCCCCTGTCTTTCTCACAGAGACTGAGGAAGGCTTGGACTTGGGTTCGTCTGCCTGGAAGTGAATGACCTGTAGGAGCAGCAGCTAGAGCTTTGCTGGACTTCCAAAGTCAGAAAACATTGGTCTGTTTTCCAGGCCTACTTGGATTGGGAATACCTGGTAAGCCTAGGAACACTGGTGGGCAGGAGCTAGCCCAAGGAAATTAGCCAGCTCAAGAAGGACAACTGTCATGATTGACCAGCTAGATGTGGCCCTTCCATGGCTGGAAAGAAGAGTAGGGAGTTCAAGGCCCTAAGGTGTGAAGTTGGTGGAAGAGCGGCCTTTCCCTTCCTTGCCATCTTCTCCTCAGCCTGGGCAGGAAGAGCCAGGAAGTGGTGGGTAATTCTCACGTAGTCTGCCTTACTAGGTCAACGGTGCTCTGTAGACCTAGTGGTGCCACTCTGCTTTAGAATGAGACTTTACCATCCTGAGCCCTTTCTTTGGTAGAATAGACGCCAGTACCTTTCCTAGACTGCAGGGAAACTGTTCATAAGAAAGTGGGGTGCCTGCTGTTCTTGAAATTCAGAGGTGGGGAGGGAAAGCTTCCCTCTAGAAAGCCCACAGGTCTTGTGGCATCCCCCACTGACAACCTTAGTGTGGCCATCCTACAGACTTACACTTCTACCCACCACCAAGCAGTGCTGTGGCACAACTTGGGGGGGGGGTGTTCACACAGGAGCCATGCGGGTGGAAGGCAGTCAGTCCCCCGCATGCTGCTTGCCACTGCCACCCTGCCCCCAGAACTCCTGCTGGTCCTGTCCCACAGCTTAGTGTGTCTTATTGTCCAAGGCTGTGGCCAAGACACCCAGCAGCGGGTTGGCCTCCCACCATCACAGAACCAGCAGCCAGGCTAGGGACCCCGCCAGGATTGGCCGGTAAAAGTCAGTTGTGCTGCTGGGCTCGCTTCCAAGGGACCGCCAGGCCCGTCCGGCTCTGCCTGCCCCGCCCCGGCCCGCCACGAGTGAGGAGAGCCTCCGCGGCCATGGCCCGGCGCCCGTGCTAGCTCTCCCCCACAGATGCCACGGGGGAGCTGGCGGGTAGGAACTTGCCCACGCCGAGGGCGGGGATTGGGACCACGGCTGCACGACCACCTCACCTCTGCCTGCCCTGCTCTCCTCTTTTCTGCGCTCAGTTTTCTCGGGTGGGCTGGGGCCGTTGCCCCCACCTCGGTCTCAGCAGGAAGCCCCAGGGCCCTGGTTTCCACGGCGCCTCCGCGGAGGAAGTCGCCCGCGGTGGGTGCGGCGCCCCGGTGCCCGGACTGGGCTGGCGTTCTGCGGAGCGTCAGGTGGGAGGCCAGACCGGCCTAGGCAGTGGCACGCGGGGGAGGCTGGTGCTAGTGGAGTCTACCGCGCCCGCGCAGCGAGCCCGGGACCAGACCAGCCCAGTCCAGCCCAGCCTGGGGCCCGGGAGCCCCTACGGGGAGTGCGCCGCGCTAAATCGAAAGCCACTAGCTCGAGCAACTTCGACTGAAAGCTGCGCTGTGCCGTTCCCGGGGATGGTGAGCGGGCCGCCTGGCGGGATGGGCAGCGGTGCCCAGGCATGGTGCTTCCCTAACTATAAATAGCTGCTTTGCGGGGGCGGGAAGATGGTGCCAGCGCTTTGCAAGTGCCGGCCCGCGCAGAGCACCGGGCCCTGGCGGGCGGGTCCTAGCCTCTCAGTACTCAGAGCGGGCAGGAGAAGGGGTAGGTTGGGGGTTAGGGGTCGCCAGGGCGTGGAGTGGGGGGTTCAGTGCGTGTGTATGAGGAGGCGGGGCTGGCCGCTGGGCTCTCCCAACACTGGAGTTGTTTGTCAGTTCTGCTTTTCCCAGGAGGGGGAGGGGAGGGGACCTAGTGCATGATATGTCTGTTTTGGCAGAAGAGGAGCGCGCCAGCTGCAGGCAAATTGCAGGCTTACCCGGCCCCTGCCTGAGTCCGATGAGAACTCATTACCTGTAATGGCATGGGGAATCCCTTGCCCTTTCTAGCCCAGCCTAGACAAACAGGACCATGTGAAAGAAGGCAAACGTGTCCTTGGTGGCCTCTTCACAACCCTGAGACCACAGAGCTCCTGTCATATGGCTCTGGGGTGCTCATTGCAGAAACATGCCCCCAGTGGTGTTTAGCCTGCCAGGGAGTTGGGGTGGTGGCTCCCAGGTTTCTCTCTACCTTAGGTATGGAGCAGATATGCTACCAGAGGGCCAGAGCCACTAGCTCCTCAGAGCACCAGAAAGATGCTGCCTAGAAAATAGGCCTGAGCAGAGGGTGCCAGAGAGAACAGTTTGTATCAGGGGTCATGGGGTGCTACTCAGCTGACCTGGCTGCATTCTTAATGCTCTCCTTTCTGGGGGCAAATGGGATGGGATGTGCAAAGAGCTGGTAGAGTTCTGTCATAGCCTAGGCTTCCTCCTGCTTGCTGGCCACAAAGGAACTAGTCTTTCCTTGCCTAGTGAGATAGAAGCAAAATCCAGTTGTGGGAAAAGCTGGATAGGTACATAAGCAGAGCAGATACAAGAATTATTGGCCCCAAGAGATGAAGTCAGTCTAGGAACCCAGGAACATTGGGAACATCCCTCTGTATCCTGCCCACATACCGGTATCTCCAGTCTTGTTTGAGTGGTTTGTATCAATTTGAGGATGACTGGTGTCTGTATAGGAGTCCTGATTTTCCGTTTTGTTTTTGGTTTTTTTGTTGTTGTTTTGGGGTTTTTTTGGTTTTGTTTTTGTTTTGTCTTTTGAGACAGAGTCTCTCTGTACCTCCAGCTGGCCTGGAACTCACTATGTAGATCAGGCCGGCCTAGAACTCAGAGACCCACCTGCCTCTGACTTCCTGTATTTTCCCCCACAACTGTTCCCATCCCTCGTGGCTCTTCAGGGTCGGGTTATTAACTCTGAGGTAGCTCTAGAATCTGCAGAAGGTCCTTGTGCTTTTCTGAAGTTGAAGGGGGGAAATGGACCCCCAGCCCAGCCCTGCTGAGGCTCCATCGCTCCACTGTTTGACAGCTAGTTCTTAGCAGCAGCCTGCTCCTACATCCTGGGCCTGCTGCTCCTGAAAATGAGCCACCAATAGATTCCTTGCCCTCTCCTATTCACCACTGTGCCCATACCAGAGAGGCCATAGGAACCCCTCTACCAGGAGAGTGGGCTCTCAGGGCCTCACAGTGCTGTTTGCTGTGAACATGGCTGTTAGAGTGTTAGAACTGAGCTACTGTTGGAAGCCCTACTTACCGGTTTTACCATGGGCCACACCCGCCTCCCACTGTGTCAGCTCAGACACCAGGCTCCACCCCAGGGGTCCAGCCTATTGCTTCCTGTCCATTCCCTTGTCTAATCCAGCATTCTTCATAATGTGGAGACTTCAGTCTAGATGCCAACCAGCAGTCCACTGTATTATGTGGGACAAAGGTTTTGTGGTGTTGTAAATGAAATGTTTTTGATGACGTGGGAAAATACCTGTGCTCTGTGTACTATCTTAAAAATTAAAATGAGCGCCGGGCATGGTGGTGCATGCCTTTAATCCTAGCACTTGGGAGGCAGAGGCAGGCGGATCTTTGTGAGTTCAAGGCCAGCCTGGTCAGCCTGGTCTACAGAGTGAGTTCCAGGACAGCTGGGGCTATAGGGGGACCCTGTCTTGAAAAGACAAAAAAAAAAAAAAAAAAAAAATCGAAAATCATATATTTCTTGTGCTCAGGACAGCCCAAGTTGTAGGGCTAGGAGAGTTGCTGTGCACTTCAGCCTGCTCGGCAGAGGCCCTTTCACCTATCCTGCTCCCTCTGGCTTCCCAGCATGCTTCAGTGTCCCTGCTCTCTTGGCTCCTTGTTTCTCATATCTACTTCTTGTCTATATCTGTGCCCTAGATGGCTGGGAAATTGTCCTATACCCCTTTTTTTTTTTTTTTCTTTTTTTTTTCTTTCTTTTCTTTTTTCCGCGACAGGGTCTCCCTGTGGTTCCCAGCTGCCTGAACTCACTTGTTAGACCAGGGTGGCCTTGAACTCACCAAAGATCCGCCTGCCTCTGCCTCCCAGTGCTGGATAGGACTAAAAGGCGTGCGCCACCACGCCCGGCTTCCTATACCGCTTCTTGAAGGGGGTTGCAGGCCAAGGTTTGGTGTTTTCATCCAGAACATTCCTTTCCTAGGCAGTCCGCAGGCAATCCCAAGAGGTGATAAGCCAGTGTGCCATCCTTGTTTTCCGCCCTCATTCTAATGGGCTTCAGTGGGCTTCCATTTCCCTCAGAGGTTTTGTGAGAGTTAGCCCTAAGACTTTACCTCACAGATCAGGAGCTCCACAAGAGGCCAGGCTCTGCTCAAAGGGGTGGTATGAGCCATAGCAATTCAGCCCTGCTATCTGCCCATTTTATCCTCCTACCTGTAGATAACTCAGTTCAGGGGCTATGTCAGGACAGCTGTTCTGTAAAGGCCGTTCTGTCCATTGGACTGAGGTCAGGAGCTAGGGGCCGCCTTTTGAGCAGTACCTAAGCTGGCCAGGCAGAGCCCATGAAGGCCCCCTGGCAGACCCAGGCCCCCCTGAATAGGGGGTGCTGGGTGAGGTCTAGAGGACAGTTCAATGCCGTCTGCCTAGTAGCCTTCCTGCTCCCTCAGGCCAAGCGTCCTGGGCCTCCCCAAGTGTTCCCCACAATTTGTTGCCTTTTTTCTTCCTCAGGACCTCTATGTGGGTACACAGGTGACTCTTTTACAACCTTTCTGGGTGCCCCAAATGAGAAGGATCCCTCTCCTGCTCTCCTGTCTGGCCTGGTACGCAGGTGGGCATGACCCTGGAAATGGCATATCCGATCAAGGGTCACATCTCAGTCTTGTGGCAGCAAAGAACAGCTGGAGGAAGCCAGCTGCATCCTAGACGGCCCAGGCTGACAGTGCTCTCCTGCACTGGGTTCACTGTGCTTCCTTCTCACTCTGAAGCCCCTGTGCTGCTAGTGGGGGACACTAGCCACCTTGTCTGTGAACACCTTGTCTGTGAACACCTTGTCTGTGAACAGGCCTTTTAGGTCAAGCCTGCTCTGTGCTAGGATTACAAGGTTAGAACTTATGGTTCAAATTACTGTCAACTTCTTCCTCTGGAAGTATGAAAGTGAGGACATGGTGAGAGGCATTGAGGTGGGGAAGAATGACCCTGCCCTCCTGTCCTGCTCTCACTGTACGGCTTGAGGAGCAGCTAGTCTGAGCTGAATTCCCCTCTCTGGGAAACGAGAACTGGGTTGATTACACACTTGGAATATCCCCGCCAGTGTAGAAAGAGAATAAATCTGAGTGTCCTGTGTGTTGTCGTTCCCCCCCCTCCCCCCGCCCCCCATTGTAGTATAGCTCTGGCTGGGCGGTGTCCCTTCCCTGCCCTTCTTTTTAACTCTGGCTTTTTCCAAGACAGCCTCTTAGGCACTTTTGGGGGCAGGAGGTATTGGGGATACTCTGCCTTAGAGAGGAAGAGACTCTAGGAAGATTTATGACTGAAAGGTAGGAGCTGCAGAGATTACAGATGGGACTACGAACCCCGGAATAGCCTTTGGCTATACTGTTACTACAGAGTGTGCTGAGAGGATCTAGGTTTGAATCTGTAGCCTCAGGCTGCTGGGCTAGTAGACTCTGGACTGAGTAAAAGAGGTTGTGTTCAGTAGCCCCAGATCTAGCTTAGGTAACCTGAGCTCAAAAAGTATGTCTGTGTGAGCCCTTCTGCCAACACCAAGACCCTTAGGGAATCTGGGCTAGCTACGAAAAGGAGCCCAGCCCCACCAGAAATAAGCTTCCCCTAAGCACAGTATTGCGATGTCATGAGACAGGAGCCCAGGTATGGCCTTGGTCAGGCAGCCAGGCAAAGTGTTTGTTGCCATCTCCCTAGGGCACTACACACCACATCCACCATCCCCACTAACCCAAGCCCTTAGCTCCTCTGGGAAAGGCTTCAGAAGGAAAGCACTGAACATGCCCGCCTTCCATGTACCCCAAGACTTACCCCACTGTGGGGTGTAGCTCCTGAGACTATTGCCTCCACAGCAGTGTGACACACAAGGCTGTGAGGAAGGTTTGGGAAGTTCTATCCAATTCTATCAGCCCACAGTCTGCGTGCGACTCCATAAATTATTCAGGGTGAGTATAGGGTAGGTTTTGGTTACTTCATTTGTCATCAAGGAACCTAGAATCACTCTCAGGGGTACAAGTAGGCTGAGATGCTTGGGGTGAAGCACTTGGCATGCAGGAAAAACGAGTATAATTCAGTTGTTTGTGAGTGCTCTGGGGCTGTTGGCTAGGTCCTTGACTGCCAACAGTGGAGTGTTCCAAGTAGGCATGTTATCCCAGCAACGTTAACCACTAAAGGAGCCCAGCCCTGCAGATACCACAATGCCAGAATCAAGTGAGGCTGATCCACAAACAGCATGTGTGCCTGAGGAGGTGGGAGAGCACAGTCTTGGGGAGACACTCCTCAGGGGTCCCTGTTGCTCTGGTTCCCACGCTGCTGCAGGCCGTCAAATGTGTGATCCCATTCCAGCGTGTTCTTCATATTCTGTGGGTGTCAGCCCCTTGTGCTGTCTTCTTCCATCTGCTCTGAGCCAGGCCTCCTTTCAGATTCTGCTGCCCACACCCTTCTTATTAGGCCCCAGCATAGCTCATCCCTAACATCTTCCCAGGGTCTAAGCCTTTGCCTGATGGGATTTGGGCTGGATGCTATGGGGCCTCTGTTTAGCACCATACCACCTCCCTGACATGGTGAAGGAGACACAGCAGAGCAGTGTCTTCACTGACTTCATACTGAAAGGCCCGCTAACACTCTGAGAATAGGGTAGGCAGAGCAGGCAGGGAGAGGTACATTCCAAATTCTCCCCTTACCCTGTGGAGGAGGCCAAGTCCAGGCCATTCTGTAGTTGGAAGCACAGAAGCCAGGCTCTTCGAAGCTCAGGCAGGAGGTAGTTTTCTACTCTGCTGGCCCATGTCTGCCCTTTCTCACTTTAGCTTTGTTAATAGGCTAGATTCATGGACACGGGAAATCCCCATACACACACCTCCCTCCATCCTGAGCTCATCTCCATCTGCACACAACCCCAAACTAAGGGAGAAAAGGGGTGTTCACAAAGGCTCCTACTAGGAGTTCAGCTGCTTGATACATGCCCATGGAAGAGAAGAAGCCCATTACAGGAGGGAAAGGAGACTGTGCTAGTACGACGAGGAGTGCACATGTCCATGAGTGAATGGGGAGTGAGTAAGCAGGGACACTTGCATAGCCAGACCCTCCTAGGAAGTGCATCTTTCGACACCACTACCTGTAGAGGAAAAAGCCAGGCAGCATGCCAGAATGAAATCAGAGCACATGCAACTGTGACGGGCTGGATTTCCCACCCCTAGGGGCTCATTTGGGTTGTTTATTAGGGATATCCATTCTGTTTTCTCAGGACTTGGTGCTTCTTTGTGAAATCAGTAGTGCTATGTTATAAGAGAAAGCAAGAAGACCTAGGGATCAAGCCATATGCTGGACCCTGCAAAGCAAACTAGACCTGCCTACACAAGTGTATTTGTCATTGTCTGGGTGCTCTGGGAGGTACTGGGCTAAGAGAGTTTTCAGCAGGCCATGTTGCCCACATGGGTTCCCAGTAACACAGCTGGCCAGTTGGGAAGCAGGTTTCTTTAAGAACTTGGGTCTTGGGGCTGGAGAGATGGCTCAGTGGTTAAGAGCAACGAATGCTTCTGCAGAGGACCTGGGTTTGATTCCCAGTACCCACATGGTGGCTAAGAACCATCTTAAGCCAGGCGTGGTGCACACCTTTAATCCTTAGCACATAGGAGGCAGAGGCAGGCAGATCTCTGTGAGTTCAAGGCCAGCCTGGTCTACAGAGTGAGTTCCAGGCCAGCTGGGGCTACAGGATGACTGTCTCAAAGAAAAAAAAAAAAAAAGAACTTGGGTCTTACGTAGTTTGGATCAAATTACAGTCACCTGCCTTCCTGCCTGGGAGCCCTTTTGCAGCCCCTAGTGCCATTAGGTTAGGTTCTCCCAGTTCTGCCCTTGCGTAGGAAGAAGCCCTGAGCTGCTGTCTCATCAGTCCTGAACTTGGAGAATGAGAGCCTGGAGTCCCTCTCCAGGCCTCCTATGCGCCTTACCATCTGCTGAATCTGCTCTGCTTTTCTAGCCCACCCTGCATGTGGCCAAATATGGTGAGATGGCTGTCACCTGGCCAGGTAGTCTGTTCAGTAAGCAATGGTCAGAGCCATATGTTTTGTTACAGTATTCTTAGACATGAACAAACATCTACTTAACCCAGAATGGAAACCAACAAAGTAAGGATACTACCCAAATCCAAATTGGTAAACCAGTGTGGTTTATTGAGGTTACTTACAGGAAGATGAGTGAGAAATTACTTATAGGAGCAGAAATGACAGCTGCATCACTGATCACCACCCCGGCATGGGTGACAGCTCACGAAGGCAGGAAATCTGGAGCTCACTGTACAGTCTTCAGGCAGCTCCGCAGTTAGAGGGTGTCTTTTCCCGGTAGCTCAGCTGGTCTCTGTTTCCTCCAGTTAGTTTAGTTGGTCTGAGCCTCTAGACAGCTCAGCTTCCTTAGAGCTTCTATATGCTTGGGGAGGGAGTGGTCTGAAAAATCTGGCCAGTTTCAAGGACTTCCTGAAGCTACTGAGTTGTTGACTTACTGAGGTGTTTTTTTGTTTGTTTGTTTGTTTGTTTGTTTGTTTTAATGTGTATTTTACTATCTGCATGTAGGTAGGTGCACCTGTGTTGTGCAGTGCTGTGGAGGTCAGAAGAGGGTGTCGGATTCCCTTGGAACTGGAGTTACAGACGGTTCTTAGCCACCATGTGGGTGCTGGGAATTGAACCCAGGTCCTCTAGAAGAGCACTCAGTGCTCTTAACCGCTGAGCCATCTCTCCAGCCCCGACTTACCGAGTTTTAATGAGCTTCCCTGACGGATGGCATGTTTACCTCCTTTTAGAACATCCTGAGCTTCCCTCTGAGACAGATCCTTTTTTTTTTTTTTTTNTTTTGACAGATCTTGTCATTACAGAGGACATTGCTACACAACACTGCAACACTGCCACCAGGCACCCTATGGCCTTTTAGGGGGAGACACAGTTCATCTTCCTTCAGTGCCCATAACCCTGCTGAGGGACTCATGCATACTGTGAACTGGAAGAGCTTTGTTGTGAGCACAGTTGTTTCCTACCTTCCCTGTACAGTTGAACATGGAAATTTTCAGGATAGAGGCCAATAAGGAGATCAGAGGGTTAGGATTTCCTAGTGGAGGCTTTTCCATAGAGCCTATACCCTATAAAATTGGAGGCAGAAAGATCTCAAACTGGATCCCCCACTGCTCTGCCAAGTTTGTATCTGGTTCTTCGGGACCTAGAGCTAAAACAGACTGAACCTGACCAGGACACCACAAAGCTATGCATAGCCATCTGAAGAGCTGACCTTGAGTTAATGCCACTAAAGTCTGAGGGCAACACACCTTTCTACTAATTAACCAAAGATGACACTGGCTACCTCCAGGGGTGGTTAGCTATCCAGAGGTATAGCTGATATGGGAGTTAGCCTAGCAATATCCAGGGTAGACAGGCATTAGGGCCTAAGCACCCTCATCTGGGAGCCTTTGAAGTACTAGTTAAGTATCTGAGGCCCCAGAAGCCTCCCTCTATTCCTTCTTACCCATAGCTTGCCTGTATCTGTTATCCCAGCATCACTAGCATGGCAACTATAGTGATGAGGGGGAGCAGGGCCACTTCCCCTGCCTCTGACTGCTCCCAGAGGAAGGCTGGGAAAAATCAACCCACTCTCCATATGATACTCTTAACCTAGTTTAGAACAGCAAATACAGTTCTGCTATTTGTCCCCTGGTGGGAAGATGGAGGGACCCTCTGCCAGTCCCAGGTCTGACCTGACCTGAGTTATTCAGGACTTTGCAGGAAATAGTGAATCCAGGTTCATTCTAGGCCATCTCTCTTGACTCTCTGGAACATGGCAAGGCCCCTCTGAAGAGTGGGACCTCAGAGAGAACAGCAGGTCACACTTGGATCTCAGCTGTGACCCAGCTTTTCCCCCTCCATCTGGTGTGAGGTGGAACCTTGGCAGCCAACTGTGAAGGGTGGTGCAGATGTAAACAGTTCACTGTGAAGACCCACAGGGATCCTTTCCTCAAAGCCATGAGGGTGTTGAGGGCCCAGCCCTGAGTAGCCCCTCAAGTCTATGACTCCGGAAGAGTGTCACTCCAGTCGCAGCTCCATTGTTCGTAGCATGCCTGTGAGAAGCCATGATGAGAACCGCACGTGTGATGCCTATGAAGGGTCTCCTCAAGAAAGGCAGTCCCTACCTAGCCTCACACTGCTGACCCTGGTAAACACTATCATGGCCACTGTAGTCACTTAGGCTAACCTCAGTCCTAAGAGCAGAAGCGTGAGGTGCGAGGACCTGGAGTCCTTGCCTCCCACACTGGCTGCTACAGTTGCTTGAGGGTGACCTCATTCCCCTTGTGTGGCTTTTTGCTTTTTTTTTTTTTTTTTTTTTTTT
>VZQC01007400.1:1041112-1130524 GCA_009823505.1 Rhizomys pruinosus | reverse complement strand
TTTTTTTTTTTTTTTTGGTCTTTTCGAGACAGGGTCTCCCTGTAGCCCCAGCTGTCCTGGAACTCACTCTGTAGACCAGGCTGGCCTTGAACTCACAAAGATCCGCCTGCCTCTGCCTCCCAAGTGCCAGGACTAAAGGCGTGGTTTTTTAAAACATACAGATTATTCCGTGTGTATGAGTGTATTGCCTACATTTATGTAAGTGTGCTTACCCATGTCATCCAGTCCTCCCATAGGTCAGAGGAGGGTGTCAGAACCCCTAGAACTTGAGTTACAGACGGTTGTTAGCCACCATGTGGGTGCTGAGAATCGAACCTGGGTCCTCTGCAAGAGCAGCCAGTGTTCTTAACTGCTAAGCTATCTCCCCAACCCCAATTGTGAGATATTTTGTAAATGCCACAGACCTACAGGTGAGGAATAAACAGCAACCATATTTACTGTTCTGGGTATGGATGTCCTCAGTCCCTAGTCTTCTGCTGGGTGGGCTCTCCTTGTGGCCCAGGATGAAGGCTGTGGGGCTCAGGACTGAGGGTTTTGTTTTGTTTTGGTTTGGTTTGGTTTGGTTTGGTTTGCTTTGTGTCTTCTTGAGACAGGGTCTCCCTGCAGCCTTAGCTGGCCTGGAATTCACTATGTAGACCAGGCTGGCCTTGAACTCTTGGAGATCTGTTTGCCTTTGCCTCTGCCTCTGCCTCCTGAGTACTGGAATTAAGCCCACCTAGGACTGAGGCTTTTAAGCTTTTCTAGGTCAGATTAGCTCAAGGCTGGAGATGCCCTGGCTTCCCTCCCAGGCCTACTGGAGAATAGGTTTGGACCTCTGTGCTTCACCACAAAGAGACAAAGCAGCCCTGAGAACAGGAACCCACCCGCATGCTACTGTGACCCAGGGCCTGCACCCAACAAGAGGAGGAGGAGGAGGAGGCAGTGCACTTGCAGCCCTGGTCTGTTCTGAGCGGACTTTTTCCAGGGTTGATTACAGGGACCCCGCTGGGATCTGCCAGCCCCTCCAGGCCCCTCAGCACCCCTCCCTCTGGCACTCATGTTGTGTTGTGATAGACCCCAAGTGGTTGTCAGATGCTGGGCTTGTCAGCAGAATTCTGCAAGGGCACAAAGTCAACATGGTTAAGTATGGACCAAGGAAGAGAGAAGGGTTTCTGTGAAAGCAGACTGATGTGACTGAGGTAGTGGGGGCTGACGTTGAGGGACTGGGGGTGCAACTGGGGAAGGCAGCACAGGAAAGTGAGGGCGCAACTGAAGTTGAGGAACTGGGGGTGCAGCTGGGGAAGGCAGCACAGGAAAGTGAGACTGCAACTGAAGTTGAGGGACTGAGGGTGCAGCTGGGGAAGGCAGCACAGGAAAGTGAGGCCGCAGCCATTCGTCCTCCTACAGCAGCTGCCTCACCTCCTTTGCTCAGTGTCTCCTCCCCTAGGATTGGTTCTCTGTTTGTGCCAGCAGCTGTGCAGAGCAGTTCCTATGAATGTCTCCATAGAGAACAGGCCCAGTGTGTGGGACACAGCCATAGAGAACAGGAGACTTGAGTCAGGTGTTGTGGAGCAGGCCTGTAATCCTACCACTTGGAAGCTTGAGGCAGGGGGATCATGAGTTTGAGACCAGCTTAGGCTACTTAGTGACTTGAAAAAAAAAAAAAAAAGCTGCAGAACTTCATATGTTGTGTCTTCTGCCATTGATGAGAAGGGACTAGGTGGAGGCAACCCTCCTTCTGTTCTGTAGGTGGAAAGAAGGGGCTAAGAAATCCCGTTGGGCCTTGTGCCTTTGGCATAGTGGGAGACTTCAGGGCACCACAGGGAGGGGTATCCCTGAAGTTAGCAGCCCACCTTAGCCTGTCCCTGTCTGTCCCATAGGGCATCTGGCGGATCCCCGTGGATGAGATTGACCGGCCAGGCAGCTTTGCCTGGCACATGAACCGCTCCATTGTGCTGCTGCTCAAGGTTCTGGCCCAGCTTCGGGACCACAGCACCTTGTTGAAGGTGTCGTCCATGCTGCAGCGGACACCAGACCAGGGCAAGTGAGTGAGCCACCACGCACAGCCTGGCTCATCATCCACCAAGGCGTGGCCCCATTGCACCCACCTGGCCCTGAGGTCTATTGGTCTGGGATAACCCTTCCTCTCCTCAGAGACCCCTCTATCCGAGTATCTAGCCCTCAGGCACACCTTCTATACCTCTTACTCTGAGACCAACACAAGCTCTCTCACTGATCTTCATTTCCACATTGAGACCCTCCATTCTGCCCAACCTGGGGCATCACTTGTGGAAAGTATATACATCCAGAATGTGGCCCTAGTGTCACAAACCAGAGATCCATTGGCCTGAAGGTCAGGATACATAGAAGAGAGGGTGTCTACCACAGCTGCCATGCCTAGGGGTTAGAGAGAGTGTCCCAGGAGATGTAGCTCCCATATGAACTAGCCTGGCTGTGAAACCCGAAGATTGGCTATCCCAGAGACAGATGCAAGGGAAAGGAGCTTTGCCTCTAAACCTTCCTTGAGCAAGCACTTAGCCTGCCATAACCCTGTTCTTTAGCTAATCTCTATTGTAGAGGGCTCAGGGCAGCTCCTGGAGCCAAGTTAGAGACTTGTCGAATGTTAAGTATGAAGCACAAGGGGCACTTTTGGGGGAGCAGACTTAAGTGGGACATAGTGACAGGTATCAGGATAAGGATGAGGTGCTGGCTCACCATCTAGCAGCATTAATTAACTGTTTCTGACACTATTCCATCTTGTCTGGCCCCCTGTGTGACCCCAGGAAATATCTTCGAGATGCAGACCGACAGGTCCTGGCACAGCGGGCCTTCATCCTCACTGTGAAGGTGTTGGAGGACACGCTGCGTGAGCTTGCAGAGGTACATTAATCACCACACCTTACAACCTTCACCCCAGACCCCGAAAAACTTGCCTCTACAGCAGGCATGTTTGGTGGCCCTCGGCAGCTCCTCTTCCCGTATGACCACCCCCATGCATACCAGGCCCACATCACAAAGCCACTAGAGAGCCAAAACAAGCCTAGCCTTCCCAGGCAAGACCAAAATCAGGAAATTGAGTCCCATTCTCCACCCCCAACCCCAACCCCATCCCTACTCTCAACCCTGGCTACATGTGAGGATCTTGGAGCTGCCAGAGGACAGAAGAGGGTGGGTCTCTGGGCCCTTCCCCATCCTCTAATGATTGCAGCCCAGCCTCGTACTGCTGGGGGCACATGTGCAGAGCTAGAATAGCATTGAGTGGAGTGGCCCAGGGAGGCTCTGATCTAAGAGAGACGCCGATGGATGTCTGGTTTCCTTGTAGGGGTCAGAACACCCGGAGCCCAAGGCCTGTGGCCTCCCTGGATCCGGGATGACTACCGATGTCTCAAACAAAGCCAGTCCTGAGGACGGCCAGGAAAACCTCCCCCACTCCAAGAAGCCACCTCTTGCTGATGGCTCAGTGACAGGGCCTGAGCCAGGGGCCAAAGTGGGCCCTGCCAACCAAGTGCCAGTGGCCACAGATACAAGAGACAGCACAGAGCAGGTTGGGGAACGGAAGGACAAAGAAACTCCCCGAGTGGGACCCGCTGAACCCATGGATACCAGTGAAGTTGCTGTTTGCCACCCAGACTTGGAACGGATGCCACCTCTGCTGCCAGGCCACCCCCTAAGGGACCGGGTCCCTGAGAGCCGGTCCACTGAACTGTCCCTAGAGGAACTGAGCATCAGCACCCGCCAGCAGCCCCCTCCACTCACGCCGGCCCCTCCACTCACTGCCACTGCTGCTCCCACTGTTGCCATGGGGACCAGGGGAGGTAGCCACCCTGAGGAGCCACCTCCACGACCCAGTCGCAAGAGGAAGCTCCTGGAGGACACAGAGTCAGGCAAGACGCTCCTGTTGGATGCCTACCGAGTGTGGCAGCAGGGCCAGAAGGGCATGGCCTATGACCTGGGCCGCATCGAGAAGATCATGTCCGAAACTTACATGCTCATCAAGCAGGTAGGTAGGGAGGCAGTGCAGGGGTCCCAGGGCTGCACCTGTCAGTAGACTGACTTGCTGCCTGACCCTTCTGATCTCCAGGAGGCTTCTCCTTTGGCCCACGTGTACCAGGGCCCACATCGAGGTGGGCTTTGGGTATTCTGGGTTTTTTTAGTTTTGTTTTGTTTTATGGTGAGAAGATAATAAGTTTAGACTCAGAAAAGCGATGAATTATAAAACTTGTGAATTTAACCTTTAAGGAAAATGAAAGTGCATTATAGGTCTAGCACAGGAGTATGGAGAACCTTGGTCCCACCATGCTGAGGGGCGTCTGGATACATTTGGGGTGCTTCTTTTGAAATGTGTGGCTGTCCCCTAAAGGTGGTTATGGTGCTCAGCTTAAGGAACAGGGCTAGGAGGAGTCCAAGTACAATAGCCCAGAAAGGCTGTTGCCCTTGTCTGTTTAGCTGTCCTCCTCCCCCAGAATGGATAGGGACATGCATTATTCTCTATTTAAAATTATTCCCGAGCTGGAGAGAAGGCCTGGCAGTTAAGAGCGCTGATTGCTCTTGCAGAGGGCCCGGGTTTGATCCCCACCACCCACATGACACCTGAGAACTGTCTTTGATTCCAGTTCCAGGGGAATCCGATGCCCTCTTCTGACCTCCATGGCATTGCATGACACAGGTGCATAGACCTACATGCAAACAGTACATTCATACACATATAAATAAATAAATAAATAAATAAATAAATAATAAAAAAAAAAACTGAGCCCACCCCACCCTTTTAAGAAAAAAATAAAAAATATTCCCGTAGGAAGAATCCCCAGAACTTGCAACCAATCCAAATGGAATTAGTTACCAGGGCTCGTTTCATATTGCCTACCTTGCCAGCATCAAGAGTGAACTGTTTGTACTGTGCATTGCCTATGTGATGCTGTCTTCTTTGCAGGGGAGGCCAGGCCCTTTCCTGCCTCTCTCATCCTTACTGGACAGTGTATGGCTGTCTCCCTCAAGCCACACTGCTACGTCCCCTGGGTGACCCTACACTTCCAGTCTCAGATTGACCTCCCTGTGCCTTAGGTTCTTACTCTGTGGTTCACATTTAGCATGGCCCAGAGTGTTACCATCCTGAGCTTCCAGAAAGCTCCTTCCCTGCATCACAGCCCACTCTCAGGATGGACTCTAGCTCAGAAATCAATCCAAAATAAAGCCACTTAAGCAGTTGGGCCTTACTTGATTTTATTTTGTTGTTTTTAGGATTTTTATTACTAAGATTTTATGCTGGGGGTGGTGGCACATGCCTTTGATCCCAGCACTTGGGAGGCAGAGGCAGGCGGATCTCTGAGTTTAAGGCATCCTGGTCCACATAATGAGGTCTACAGGGAGACCCTGTCTCAAAAAGACAAAAAAAAAAAAAAAAGTCCTAAGTTTTTTTTTTGGTCTGCATTCATCTAAGTGTACTTTGTACATGCAGTGCCCCAAAAGATCAGAAAAGCATGTCAGATCCCCCAGAACAGGAATTACAGAATAAGCTGTCAGCTGCCATGTGTGTGCCGGGGATTGAACCCGGTCCTCTGCAAGAGCAGTCAAGCTGCTCTTAAACTTGCTGAGCCATCGCGCCAGCCGTGTTTTTTTGTTTTGGGTGTTGTTTTGTGTTTGTTTTGTTTTGTTTTGAGACAGAGTCTTTCTGACCTGGGACTCTAAATCTTACCTCAGCCTCCCAAGTGCTGGCTTTAAGAACACGTACCACCAAACCCAGTTGGTTGGGGTCTGAGGCCTCCTGTTAGTCTTGGCTCTTGGGGGCATAAACAACTGACCATGGAAAATAACTTGATGTGGTTAGAGGGTTGGCTGAAACCAGCCCTGGCATCAATAGCAGGTACATAGGGGAGAGTGCCCTTCATGGTCCAGTCTAAAATGTTGGCTAGAGGAGCAGGGCTGGAAGCTGGCCAAGCACAGTGGCCCAGGTTGTCTGACCTCAAGCATCTCTGCTCAGGTGGACGAAGAGGCTGCGCTGGAGCAGGCTGTGAAGTTCTGTCAAGTCCAGCTGGGGGCTGCTGCCCAGAGGCAGGTAAGCTCCACCTATGCTATGCCAGTCCTTCATGCAGGACTTGCCCCACACCAAAACCTTGAGCTACAACCCCAAAAGTAAGTGTGCCCTGGAGCTGGTTCCTGTGATCGTTATGGGCCACGGGCAGAGGAGCAGGTACCTATTCCTCTGACTGCCGGGACACCACCCCAAAGTTGTAATGCTGTAACAGGGCCCAGACCCATTCCTCAGACATATGTGAGTATATAACCTAAGGGGCTGTGCTTTGGTTCCCTTTTCTTTTCTTTTTTTTTAAATTTTTAAATTTTATTTATTTTTTATGTGTATGAACATACTGTCTGCATGTAGGTCTGTGCACCCATGTCGTGCAATGCCACGGAGGTCAGAAGAGGGTGTCAGATTCCCCTGGGACTGGAGTCAAAGACGGTTCTCAGCCACCACATGGGTGCTGGGGATCGAACCCGGGTCCTCTGCAAGAGCAGTCGGCTTTCTTAACTGCTAGGCCATCTCTCCAGCCCTTGGTTCCCTTTTCATAAACAGGAAGGACAGCACCTAGCTAGCTGGCTTCAGCCAGAAAGGGCCTTCCCTTTGTGACTAGTGAAGAAGATGCAAGAGGCAGGCTGACTAGCAGATCAAAGTGGCTCATCCCAAGGCACGCTGTCTAGATACTTATAAGTCAGAGGAGAAGGTGGTTAGAAGGGCCAGGAGGGGATGGCAGGGTCACAGAGAGATGGTAGCAGAGACTGACATGCTGGGATAAAGGTGAGACCCTCCTGGGATGGCCTGGGAGAGCCCCTTCTGTGTCGAGATTGGTCTTGTATTGAGTCTTACAAGTGAAAAAAAATATTTTAACTTAAAAAACAGACAAATGAAAGGCTCAGGAGCTGGGAGGAAGGAAACAGGCCTAGCAGGTCTAAGAGCTACCCCTAAAGCCTTGAAAGCTACCCTGAAAGGTCAGAATGGTGGCTTGCTCTTGTCTCAAAAGAGAAGTCAGAGCAGCCTTCCTGTGAGTCGTCATGGTCTCTGCCCACATGTCACTGCAAGTCCAGCTTATCCCCAGAGGTGACCCAGCTGCTTTGCACCACCTGTCGTAGAAGCTCCAGCAGCTGCTGTTGTTCATATTAGGAGTCCAGACAAGATCTTACTCCTTAGCCCTGGTTAGCCTGATACTTGGTATGTGGCCCAGGTTCTCTGACCTCAAGCATCTCTGCTCAGGTGGACAAGGAGGCTTTGCTGGAGCCTCATGGCAGTCCTCCTGTCTCACAGCAGTCCTCCTGTCTCACAGCAGTCCTCCTGTCTCATAGCAGTCCTCCTGTCTCACGGCAGTCCTCCTATCTCACGGCAGTCCTCCTGTCTCACGGCAGTCCTCCCGTCTCACGGCAGTCCTCCCGTCTCACGGCAGTCCTCCCATCTCACGGCAGTCCTCCTGTCTCAGCTTCCTAAGTGCTGGGATTACAAGGCACCCCATGCTCATCTTACATTTGACTTTGAAGGGGCTTAAGTGAAAGATCCACATAGGAAACCCCAAACACCTTCACTTTCCTTGGTGCTATGCTGGGCAGGGATCAAGGTAAAGCAGAGTCTCATTTCGTACAGGAAGGAGGCAGGAAGCCAAATAGACCACCTGCTGCCAAGGCTTGCACATATTAGTACCATGGGGGTGCATGGGCAGAAGTTACTCTCAGGGACTCCTGGACCATCCAGGCTAGGGGATGGGACCCCTACATTTCAGCCTGCTACTAGGCAGCATCGGGCTTCACCTTGGTCACTTCCTGGGGTACAGAGCTCTAGTAGAAGAAGAGCCACTCAGGTGGTACTCACGGTGTCCCTGGCAGTGATCTGGCCTACTGCACACTTCCTAGACCCCACAGGGACGGGGCACTTCTGAGGTTGCCCAAGTCCCTTTCCCCACAGACTTTCTGAACCCAGAGTGATAGAACTGAGGGCCAGCTACTCTGATCCACATCTCCCTTGCGTGTCCAGTCTCAGCACTGTCTCGCTCTCTCTCTCTCTCTCTCTCTCTCTCTCTCTCTCTCTCTCCCTCCCTCCCTCTCTCTCTCCCTCTCTCTTCCTTTCCCCTAGGGAAGCCCCTTAGGAGGATCCCTTCAAGTTCCCCAGTAGGATTCCTGTCTTTCCCTTTTATCCCAGACCATCCAGTGGATAAAGATTATAGACAGGGTGCTGTTATGGATCGCTTCCAAAGCCACCCCACCCATACCTCCTCCTCCACAGAGCCGGACAGCCTCTACTTTGAGGAAGGGAGGTGGGAATTCATAGCTGTCCTGGACCCACTTCTGATCAGCATTAGGGAAGAGGCAAAGGTCCCTTAGGGAGTATACATTTTGCTTTCTGGGCTCCCAATTGCTATGGCAATTGCTGGGGGGCACTGTGGACATCATTAAAGGCTCAGAGCAGTTGTTTGCAGCCAAGACTGCTCCTGATTGAAGACAGGGAAGAAATGTAGCACTTACTATTCCTTCTGCCTGCCACCTGGCACCAACGCTACTGCATTGCAGCATTGCTGCAATTCCCCAAGGCCAGGATCCAGCACTGCTGCAGTTCCACAAGGCCAGGATCCAGCATTGCTGTAGTTCCCCAAGGCCAGGATCCAGCATTGCTGCAGTTCCCCGAGGCCAGGATCCAGCAGTGCTGTAGTTCCCCGAGGCCAGGATGCAGCACTGCTGTAGTTCCCCGAGGCCAGGATGCAGCACTGCTGTAGTTCCCCGAGGCCAGGATGCAGCACTGCTGTAGTTCCCCGAGGCCAGGATGCAGCACTGCTGTAGTTCCCCGAGGCCAGGATGCAGCACTGCTGTAGTTCCCCGAGGCCAGGATGCAGCACTGCTGTAGTTCCCCGAGGCCAGGATGCAGCACTGCTGTAGTTCCCCGAGGCCAGGATGCAGCACTGCTGTAGTTCCCCGAGGCCAGGATGCAGCACTGCTGTAGTTCCCCGAGGCCAGGATGCAGCACTGCTGTAGTTCCCCGAGGCCAGGATGCAGCACTGCTGTAGTTCCCCGAGGCCAGGATGCAGCACTGCTGTAGTTCCCCGAGGCCAGGATGCAGCACTGCTGTAGTTCCCCGAGGCCAGGATGCAGCACTGCTGTAGTTCCCCGAGGCCAGGATGCAGCACTGCTGTAGTTCCCCGAGGCCAGGATGCAGCACTGCTGTAGTTCCCCGAGGCCAGGATGCAGCACTGCTGTAGTTCCCCGAGGCCAGGATGCAGCACTGCTGTAGTTCCCCGAGGCCAGGATGCAGCACTGCTGTAGTTCCCCGAGGCCAGGATGCAGCACTGCTGTAGTTCCCCGAGGCCAGGATGCAGCACTGCTGTAGTTCCCCGAGGCCAGGATGCAGCACTGCTGTAGTTCCCCGAGGCCAGGATGCAGCACTGCTGTAGTTCCCCGAGGCCAGGATGCAGCACTGCTGTAGTTCCCCGAGGCCAGGATGCAGCACTGCTGTAGTTCCCCGAGGCCAGGATGCAGCACTGCTGTAGTTCCCCTAGGCCAGTATGCAGCACTGCTGTAGTTCCCCAAGGCCAGGATCCACGTCCGCCCTCCTGCCCCACCTTCCATCAAACTAACATCCCATAGCACTAGTTCAGGGCTTATCCTAAACACCTATTACATAGCAGAACGCTTGAGCTTGTCCTCATTACATGGAGTAGGGGATGGAACCTTTTAAGCAAAACTAATGTCAGAAAGGCTCATTGGTGTTAGGCAAATAACCCTAAAGCACCCAGGCGCCCACCAGCAAGCTTGTGACTCCTGCACTCCCACTATCCAAAGTGAGCTGCTCGGTATAGTGGGCCTGTGCTGGGAACGAGCTGGAGGGCTTGGGGTTCAGTCCTGCCATTAGCAACTGCCTCCCTCACTTTGAAGTACTGTCAGGCATCTTCACACCTGTCCTGAAAGGGCCGGGCTCTGGGAAAGGAGTGGCCAAAAGATCCCCAAATAGTTGCCAGGGCAAAGGGTTTATATGAAGACTCAAAGGCCTCTAAGGGTCCTGCTCCTTGAGAACCACAGGTCTGTGGTAAGCACTCTGAGGCCAGGCTGCAAGCAAAGGAACTGCTTGGCCAAGCTTGGTAGTGGCCAAGCATCTGCCTGAGGGCCTTAGGTTGGGGAATGGAGCGTGGACTTTTTCCCTTGAGACTCTCCAGCCAGTGGTCCTTGGGAAGGCACTCTCCCAAGCTGACACCCATTCATACAGCCCTGAGACTGCGCTATTCATCCCAGAGACATAATCAGACAGACACCTCCTAGGCTGGCACTGTTATAGGGCAGGGGAAAAAAATGAGCCAGAGGTCTTCACTGAGGCCCTACCAACATGGCTCGATTGTGTCCCAGAGACTGCTGTCACTTGTGCCCTGGTAGAATGCTTGGGGATCTTGTTGGCTGCACTTACCAGAGTGATGCCATAGTGCCACGTTGGCATGTAGTCCCAGATGAAATGTCCTTTGGGACTGGGTTAGGCTGGCATGGAGTAGGGCAGTATATGGTAATGGGGGTGCCCTCTTGACCTTCCTCACCTTGCCTTTGTCTTCACAGGCCTCAGGGGACACACCTACCACCCCCAAGCACCCCAAGGACAGCCGAGAGAACTTTTTTCCTGCAGTGGTGGCCCCCACAGCACCTGACCCCATGTCAGCTGATGCTCTCCAGCGATCTAGTGACCTCTGCTCCAAGCCTCAGGCTTTATTGGCTCCTGCCACAGCTGTCATCAGCTGCCCCACCTCAGCATCAGCCTCTACCCTAGACTTGTCCACAGACTCCGGAACTCCCCGGCCACACAGGCCTGAGGCTACTCCCAGTGTGGCCTCTCTGACTGCAGGTGAGTCCCATCCTAATCTCCCTGGCACCCTGAGGTCCCCATGGTCAGCTTTACCAGAGTCATTCCCCTTATCCCCCCCAGCTGCCAAAAATGTGCTTCCTCCTATTTGGGATATCTGCAAAGAAACATGTGGGGTTCCCTCCAGCCTGGGTGACCCCAGGGGCAGTCAGCTGCCAGTTCAGTTGGCAGCTTCTGGCAGCAATGATGACTTCATTTGGAACTACCTATGTCTGCCACTCTTGTAACTTTCCCTCTGTGATTTGTTTTCCCTGCATGTAGAGGGGTAAGGAAGAGGAAGGGGACAAGCACCGTCATAGAAGTATTTGCCACCATACCTATCTCTTCCTCCCTGTGGGCATGACAAGGGAAGGCATCCAAGATAAGGGCAAGTTAGTGGGCTTGTGAAGAAAACATAGGATGGGGGTGGGGCTCATTCCTTCTGAAAACCAAGAGCCTCCGGAAGAGCATCCCACTGGGCAGGGTGGCCAGCTGAGCAGGCAGGACTGGGTCTGGAACCTTCTTGGGAGAAAGGGGCATCAAGACCAGCACATAGGACGGAGCATGGGGAGACGCTACTCCCTTCACTGTTTCAGGTACTTTTGTGGCTAATTGTTCCTGGCTAGGCCCGGCCCAGTACTGCACCAGGCTCTGCCTACCCCCAGGCATAGGATGTTCCCTGTTGGCTCCCAGCACCCCCAAGACCATCATCAGGCTGCAGAGACCCTGTAATAGCAAGGATATTCCCTAACTAGCTTACCTCCCCAGCAGAGAACAGCCTGGTCAATGGGTTCCTTCCCCTGCCTCTTCCACCCTGTCTCAAAAACACAGCCATCTCCCCACATCCAGAGCCCTCCCTGAAGACTTTCCTTTCTTCCAGGCGTAGTCTCATCATGGTCAGGGATCTCATCTAGGGCTGCTACCTTCAGCCATAGGATCTTGGCTATGTGGTCTCCCATCTCATCTGGAGAGTAGGACAGCTACCTCTCTACAGGAAGACTAGTCAGCATCTAGTCCCCAGGCTATACTGACTAACAGGAGACTAAGTTAGGAGCACCCCTCTCAGTCTTTCCCACATCTCAGTGTGGAACACTGGAGTTTTTATCAGATTCTATCCTCAGTTTTCATGTTGGTGTAGGGTCTGTAGCCGAGTCACTCACAGTTGTACTGTCTGTCTTTCACCATTTGTTCCAGAGGAGCCCATGAAGGCCCGGGAAAGAGCCATTAAAGGGCTAAAGAGCTGGGCTAGGTTAAGAGGCAGAGCACTTCCCTAGAATGCACAAAGTCTCGGGTTCCATCCCCATGCCACATAAAACAGAACAGTTGGAGAGCTGTTAAGTGGTGGTTCCACCCCCAGGGGTCCTTTCACTGTGCTGCAGGGCTTGGAATGAATAATACTGAGCCAATACGCAAAGTTGTGGGATGGGTCTGGTAGTGGCAGTAAGTTCAAAATGAAGGATGGGGAACCCGAACCTGAGCAAGTTACTTGCTGTTAGTAGTTCACTCAGCTTCCCACTTGCCCTCTGCCTGTCTCATGTGCCTCATGACTTTTTAGAGTCTGAGGATGGGAACTATAGGAAAACTTAGTGGGTAGGGTGTTTCTATTCCTAGCTAAAGGTCTCCTATAGAGGGCATCTGGACCAGTCTTTGAGCCTCCCAGGACAACTGTGGAAGATCCAGTAGCAGCTATAAGTCTGCCCCAGGGAACAGGACTGTTTTCCTAATGGTGGCCAGCAGAGCCCTGGTAAGGGGAGGAGGCTCCTAAGCCCAGAGGATATCTCCCATGTGTCTTGAGTCTCTGTTGGACACCTCTCAGGACTGTCCCTCCTCCTAGTGGCCTCTCAAGAAAGAAGGCCTGGGCTCCATGCAGTTCTGAGGCAATCCTATACTCTTCTGTGACCAGTTTGGGGTTTTTGTTTTGTTTGTTCGTCTTTTTGAGACAGAGTAGATCAGGCTGGCCTTGAACTTGCAGAGACCTGCCTGCCTCTGCCTCTTGAACACTGGGATTAAAGGCATGCGCCACACCCAGTCAGTTTGTTTAACTGTCTTTTTTTTTTTTTTTTTTTTTTTTTTTTTGAGACAGGGTGCTCCCTGTAGCCCCAGCTGTCCAAACTCACTATATAGACCAGGGTTCACACAGATCTGCTTGCCTCTGCCTCCCAAGTGCTGGAATTAAGGGCATACATCACCACGCCCCGCCTAAGACAGTTCTTAGCCACCATGTGGGTGCTGGGAATCGAACCCAGGTCCTCTGCAAAAGCAGTCGGTGCTTTTTTTTGAGTAGTCAGTGCTCTGAACTGCTGAGCCATCTCTCCAGCCCCTTAACTATCTTTTCAAACTACAGGCATTTAGAAGCAGGAGAGAAACTAAATTCTCACCAGCAGTTGCTCTTAGGATTAAACAAAGACCTTGAAATATACAAATGTATATGTGTGTGTGGTAAACTAATATATATATATATATATATATATTTGTTTAGATAAATATAAATACTGTGTGTATGTACACACATACACACACACCCTGGGGTGGGGGAAGACCTTTTGCCCAGAGTCAGTTCTGGATTAACCTATATCAGCTAGAAAACCAGATAACTTTTGTATGTTTTATATGTTTTAGTTTGTGCTTCTTGAGGCAGGGTCTCATGTGGTCTAGGAGGGCCTCTGGCTGGTAACAGCTTTCATATCTCTTCCTGCCAAGTGCTGGGATCATAGGCATGAGCCACCACATCCAGCTCAAGGCCAGACATTTCCCTCCTTACCTGTATATCCTGACCCCCACCTCCGATGTGCAGGGAACCCCTGCTTAAGAGAAGTATCCAACCACATCAGATGAGGTGCTGTGGAAGCATGGTCGAGAACCAGGGAGGGGTGGATGTGTACCCAGTGGCCTGCCCTGCAAGTGGGAGGTGGTACTGGGAATGTTGCCGAAGGAGACTCCGAAGGTGCTCCTTTGTGTTTGCCTTTGTGACTTTGGCTGGAGCCAAAGCCAGAGTGGTCCAGGCAGATAAGATAAGCCTACTCCAGGTTGGGCGTGGTGGTACACAGCTTTCTCAGGAGGCTGTGGGCTACATCGCAAGAACTTTTCTCTAACAAAGACAGGGAAGAGAGAAGAAAAGAGACCCTGAAGCAGTTTTGTGGAGACTTAGGTGGGCCCTCTCCGTGGTTCTCAGGTCTCTGCCTGTGTCCTACTCCCCAAGAAGGGGAGCCAGCTTTCCCTGCTGGAAGAAGGGGTCGCTGTTGGGAGGGTGGCACAGTGGACCAGCCAATGTGCTTGAGTGAACAGGAAGTGGAAGCCACGTGGGGGACTGCTAAAGCTTTGGGGAGCTGATGACACATCCTGAGGTGGCCTGGGCTCCAGCAGATCACGTCTGAGCAATGAGCTGACTGCAACCGAGGTCCATCTGTTGTCCTGTAGTTCCATCCAGGCTTTGGCACAATTAGCAAGCCCCTTGCCCTTGCCTTGTTCCAGGGAAGGAGGGATTTGGACTGGCAGGAGGACACCTTGCTCTCCTGTTCTCTGGCTACTTTGGTCTCGGTTGGTGGCTTTTATGTTATAACTACAGTTCGGATTGCCCTCCCTGTGAGCCAAAGGAGAGAGCAGATAACCTCACACATACCCACTGCTCTCAGCTATGTCTTGGTGCCTTACCCAGGTCCAGGGGTTATGCACTCTCAAATCATGGTCTGTGCTATGTGCTCCATAAAGCTACTCGGCTTGGGAAGTCCCCTACACAGTGTCTACTTGGGAGGAGATAGGCTTCTGAAAGTGCCTACCTGTGTCTCCAAGCATTTCTCCCAGAAGAGTGTCTGCTGGTCCCTAGATTCTCCTGTGGGGATAGAGAGTCACTTTATCCCAGGGTCCCCATGTTGCCCACATTGTCCTGCTGTGTATCCCAGAGCCTAGCCTAGGCACAAGGCCAAGTACAGATAATAGGTACTAGGAAGAAGGATTTGCCCTGTAGAGTATGTCACCTGCAGCTGGCCTTCTTTCCATAGAGGGAGAAGAGCTGGCAGGAGTAGCAGAAGGGGCCAGCTTTCCACCCCAGGAGCCACGGCGCGGTCAGCAGGTGAAGACTCCTGCTGGTCCCCTAGCAGAGCAGCACTGCTGGCCAGTGGAGGTTGCCCACCAGACAGGTGCCGAGTCCACCTTCAGCCAAGGTAAGGCCAGTTGAGAGCAGCTCAGCACCAGCTCCCATCAGCTGCTCACAGCCATGGGAGGGACCAGCCTGCCAAGCACTGGAGAGAATGAGGGGTTGGCCCTGGGTGGAGTCTGCTATGGACCATTATCAAGGCCCCCAAACCTCATTTTTTACCCCATCTCCACAAGAGGTCCTACTAAGGGCTGAAGTCTTTGTTATGCTTCATTGCAGTACAGAGCCCAGATGGGACAGGAGAGGGACAGACATGTATGGGAAGAGCTTGGGCCCTGTCACTGAGATGTCCCTTTGGGCAGCTGAGACAGAGCACAGGCATAGTCTCTCTGGCTTATTCCTACTAGCCAGTCTACCCAGTGAGGCCCCTTGGGACCTTTTGGCCAGGCATCCCACAGACAACTCAGGTTGGCAGGACATGGCACCAACCCATGAGAACCAGGCAGGGCTCTGAATAAGCTCCTACTCCTTTTAAAGTGATGGTGCTGAAAGAATGTGGAGCCCTGCCAGACAGCTGGGTTGCTCCCAGTTGCTCCCTGGAGGCTGCCAGGTCCGAGAGCTGCAGCTTGCAGCTGCCCTGACAGGCTCCAGGCAGACACAGCCCCGTACTTGTCCTGGACTGTGAAAGAAAAGTATACTCACTGGGGCCAGCTCAAGTGACAACACCTGGCTGAGACCAGCGCCGGGTCTTGGTGTTCTCCCTGGGGATGGGCAGCAATAGGACATGTGTCTGCAAGAGTTTAGAGCATACAGCAAGTTCGTGCAGATGTGCCTGGGAATCCCTCAGATCCCTCAGAAAGCCCATAAAAGCTCCTGGCTCTACTGATACTCCTGAGAGCTCAAGGTGTGCCTAGGTGCAGGTGCAGACCCAGTGTGTCAAGGTCTATATCCAACATTGAACTGGGGCCCTAACAGTCAGCACAAGCAGAGGATGGAGGTATCCATGGTCTGGTCCCATCGCCTTCCCTAGGGGAATTGAGCTCTTAGCAAGGGAGAGATAGGCAGACAAAGCAAAGAATCTGTGAGTAAAACTCAAACTAAGGTCTCCAACAGCCACTAAGATCCCCAGCAGCGGAAGTACCCAGACATCAGAGAACCATCAAGGCAAGGGTGAATCCAGCAGGGCCAAGTCCCGCCTCCTGCCCACCATGCCAAAGCTTGTGATCCCCTCGGCTACCACGAAGTTCCCCCCTGAGATCACCGTCACACCGCCTACCCCAACCCTGCTTTCCCCCAAAGGCAGCATCTCGGAGGAGACCAAGCAGAAGCTGAAGGTGACCACGAGTACTAGGCAGGGGCCTGGGTAGGGGCTCATGTTATTGGTGGGGGAGGGGTAGGGGAGGTCTGGGTTGGGCCTTGGGTTACTGGGAAGCCTGTGCATGCATGGGCTCAGGTTACTAGGGGCCCTGGGTAAAAGTGTGGATTAAGGTCAGGAAATTTGAGGCAGGGCCAGGTGGTCCTGACTATGCCCTGCCCTGTCTGCAGTCAGCTATCCTGTCTGCACAATCAGCTGCCAACGTGAGGAAGGAGAGCCTGTGCCAGCCAGCCCTGGAGGTCCTGGAGACATCCAGCCAAGAGTCTTCATTGGAGAGTGAGACAGATGAGGATGATGACTACATGGACATATGATGGGGCTCACCCAAATGGGGAGCAGCTAGGCCTGGAGTACCCCCTGTGGTCCAAACCCTGGGCAGGGCGGGGGCCTACCATGTCATGCACCATTCCCCATGGTCTCCCAAGTCCCTTCCTAGCATCCCTGCCCCCGGACTTGGACTGTCCCTGCCTGCTCACAGTATGGTAGTCCAAAAGGAGACCAGACTTGTCTGACCCATGTGAGGAAGGACTGGTCATGATCTGCACAGCAGGGCATAATACTTTTTTATGAAATGTTGACTTTTTAACAAGTCCATGCTCAGCTGGCCAGGTTCTTCTTGGGTCCGGGTGGAGACATCATCTAGGGCCTGGTTCACCCCACATTTTTTGTTGTTTCTTTTCTAATAAAGATGGAATGATTAGTCTTTGCCTCTTTGCTCACTTTGGGGGCCACCTGGAGAAGGGACTGGGGCTTCCGTTGGTATTAACTGTCCTTAGCTCTTAGACTTGTAGAGCTAATGGCAACCTTGGACACCCCAGGAACCAGCAGGCTCAGGAGTTTGGTGGGGTGTAGGCAGACCCCTCTGAGGCCGGACTGGGGTCTAAAAGACTGTTGGGTAGCCTACAACTTCTGGAGTGTAGCGTGGGTGGCCACAGAGAAGGTCCAGCTCAGGCGGTGATGTGGAGCTGGCAGTGGAGCACTGTTGGGAAGGAAGGGTCATCAGGAAGAGGAGGCCTGGCCATCAGGCCACTCTGACAGGACTGGCTATTTGAGAATAGAGACACACATGGGCTGCTTGTTTAAAAATGAAGATTTGGGAAAGGGGAGGTTGAGACAAGAGTATCGCTATGTAGCCCACCTTGGGCTTGACCTTTCTATGTAGAAGATCTAGGCAGGCCTTGGATTCATAATCCTGTGCCTTAGTCTCCTGAGTAGCTGAGGATACAGGCATGTACCACCACACCTAGCTAGAAATTCTGAATTTTAAGACCACAAGCCATGATACTGACTCTGCCCTCTTGGGCCCTGTTCCATTTGTTTTGGGGGATACTTAAGTTCCAGGGACCATTACCAGCCCTTCATAATTATCTCCCACAACACCTCAGAGCCACATATATGCCCCGCCCCCCAAGCTTTAGGCCAGGATAGAGATGGAGTCTAGATGGCATTCTGTTGCTGTGATCAACACCACAAGCGAAAGCAACTTGGGGAACAAAGGATTTATTTCAGCTTACTCCAGTTACAGCAGTAACTGAAGTACAGACCCTGGAGGAATGTTGCTTCCTGGCTTGCTTCCTAGGCTTGCCCAGCTACCTTTCTTACCTAACCCAGGCCCTCCTCCCCAGTGACAGGGGACTGGAGAGATGGCTCAGTGGTTATGAGCACTGGCCGGCTGCTCTTCCAAAGGACCCAGCTTCACATGGCAGCACCCAACAATAACTCCAGTTCCAGGGAGTCTGATGCCTCTTATGGGCTCCACAGGCATTGCATACACCAGTACACTTGCATACATGCAGATAAAATACTCATACACAAAATAAAAAGAAGAAAAAAGAAAATGTCCACAGGCCAATCTGGTAGAGGAAATTCCGCAATTGAAATTCCCCTTTCCCAGGTACATGCGGGTTTGTGTCAGGTTGACAAAAGTGCAGTACCCCTTAGTCCTGACTGAGCACATGCTTGCAACCACATGAATGAGAAAGTTCCCAGCACATCCAGGATCTTGGGCCAAATTTCCTCCAAGACGGACTAGCCCTCTGGAGAGTTCAGAATGTTGCAGATCCAGAGCCTTTGTACATTTTATCTAAGGCCCATGTTTAGCCATAAATAGACACTCCCTGCCCACCTCTGTTTTCGACTTAACATTCTTATGACTAAACAAAATGTATTAACAAAATGAACAGTCCCCACGAATCAAAAGACTCAAGGACACCATCAGACGGCATCTGGAGCCTATTGCTGAGATTTCTCTTTTGCTGTATGTGCCTATTGCCCCAGCTGGCCTGGAACTCACGCTGTAGACCAAGCTGGCCTTGAACTCACAGAGATCCGCCTGTCTCTGCCTCCCAAGTGCTAGGGTTAAAGGCTACACTTTATTCTTAACCTGAAATCCTTTACATTACCTCATTTACATTTGAAGGCTGCCCCTGATTTATGTAATGCTAATAGCTTAGACAAGGGGAACTCTGCTGGTTTCCTATGTAAAGACAGCTATCTACCCACAAGAAACAGAAAATAGGGGCTGGAGAGATAGCTCTGCCATTAAGAGCTCCGACTGCTCTTGCAGAGGACCCGGGTTCGATTCCCAGCACCCACATGGTGGCTAAGAACCGTCTTTAACTCAGTTCCAGGGGAATTTGACGCCCTCTTCTGACCTCCACAGCATTGCACAACACGGGTGCACAAACCTACACGCAGACAGTACACATAAAAAAAATAATAAAAAAGTTAAAAAATAAGAAATAGAAAATATTAGTCTTTTTTTCTTTTTTCTTTTTTCCTTTTCTTTTTGGCTTTCAAACCATATAAATCTTACAACTTGGTTTAGGAATTCTAATCTTTAAATCCCACCACACCTTGCCTAGGGCAGGAAGCTCTTCTCCTTTTAAGCAAATGCTTTTAAACTGGGTCTGAGTCTGACTGACCAAACAATGCACCCTTATGCAAAAGTAAAATTTGCATTCCAAGTTACTTTTTTTTTTTTTTTTTTTTTTTTGACTAGCAGACTGAGGGGAGGCCAAGGCAGGAGGGATCTTTGTGATTCAGTCCAGCCTGTGTACATAGTGAGTTCCGGACAGCTGGAGCTACAAGGAGACCCTGTCACAAAAACCAAAAAAAAAAAAAAAAAACAAAAAAAAAAACCCCAGCAATATATGCTCCCCAAAGACAAAATAAATATAGAGAAAGCTAAAGTTGACTAGAAATCAGGGATGAGGTAGGAAATTGCTCACTTTGTTGCTGTTAGAAACTTATAATAGGGGCTGAGAGATGGCCTAGCATTAAGAGCACCGACTGCTCTGGCAGAGGACCCCGGTTCGATCCCCAGCACCCACATGGCAGCTGAGAACTTGCTTTAACTCCAATGCACGGGGAGTCCGATGCCCCTCTTCTCACCTCCAAGGCATTGCACACACGGTGCATGACACGGGTGCACAAAACTGCATGGTAGGGGTATTCATACACAAAGAAAATAAATAAAGACAAATTAAAAAAAAAAAAAAGAAACCTTATAATAATGTAATGAGTCTACGATCTGACACAGGCAAAATAGGAATTGACTTTTTTTTTTTTAATGTGTATGAGTGTACTGTCCTGCATGTAGGTTGTGCACTCGTGTTGTGCAATGCTGTGGAGGTCAGAAGAGGGTGCCGGATTCCCGGAACTGGAGTTAAAGATGGTTTTCAGTTGCCATGTGGGTCCAGTGCTGGCTGGGAATCGAACCCAGGTCATCTGCAAGAGCAGTTGGCGCTCTTAACCACTAGGCCATCTCTCACCCCAGAATGACTCTTTAGAGTATGTGTTATCAGTCAACAATTAGGGAAGGCAGTGGATAAGCATCCTAAAGAATTCCATGTTTTGTGTCTAGTTTAAATGCTGAGTCAAGTTTGTTTCTGCCAATATCAACCTCATACTCCATAGAACAAACCATTAACAATGTGTATGTATAAGCTAATAACATGGATGTACTGAGTCCTTTCCTTTTATGATACAGAAGACGTGTGTCTTATTTATACAGAATGTGAAACTTTTATCAGTGTGATTTTTTTTTTTTTTAAAACTGTCTTTTTTTTTGAGACGGGTCTCCCTAAGCCCCCAGCTGGCCTGGAACTCACTCTGTAAACGAGGCTGGCCTGAACTCACAGACGTCTGCCTGCCTCTGCCCTCCCGAGTGCTGGGATTAAAGGCATGCGCTACTAATACCCAGCTTAAAGAGGGTTTCTAGCGCATGGTGGGTGCTGGGATCGAACCCTGGGTCCTCTGCAAGAGCAGTCAAGGCTCTTAACCACTGAACCATCTCCCACCCCCACTTGTTTGTTTCTTTTAAGATGAAATTTATTTATTTGTTTATTATTTACTTATTTATTATTAATGTGTTTGAGTTTTTTGCCTGCATGTAAGGTAAGAAGCCATTAGATCCCCTGGAGCTGGAGTGGTTGTTAGCCATCGCGTGGGTGCTGGAACCAAAGACAGGTCCTATGCTGGAGTAACAAGTCCTCCTAACCACTGATCCATTGACACCACTTCTTGAAGTCCATTATGTAGCAGAGGAGACCTTGAACTTCTGATTTCCTCCCTCTTAACTCTAGCACCAGGGTTACATTGTGGGTGTGTACCACTAATCTTTTTCCTTTCTGTTTCCCCCCCCTCCTTTCCCTTTTTCTTACCTCTTCTTCGCCCCTCCCTTTCTCTCTTCTCCTTCCANTTTTCATTAAGGCTTATGATTTTGGTTGGTGAAACGTTTTGATATGATTGCTAAAAAAACTAGGTCAAAGCATGTATCATTTGTGAAATTAACCATTAATGAGGTAGTACAAAAGTCATTTTTTTCTCTTTGTGTCCTCAAATTCTAAAGAGGTTAATTATAAGAAGGCTTATAATTAGCCATTTGTTACCATTTAGTAAAATGAGCTTCCTGTATGATTAATTATATCTAGTTGCACAGTATTCACCACCAGAATTTATTACTTGAGCCTTTTTGTTTTGTATCCAAAGTAATAGCTAGCTGGTTTTAAGGGAATATTTAAAGTGTAGCTTTAAGAAGTGACTCTAGCTAGTTGCGTGGTGAATGCTTTAATCCAGTGCTTGGAAGGCCAGATGCAGGCAGATCTCTGTGAGTTCCAGGCAAAAAAAAAAAAAAAAACGAAGTGAGACCCTGATATTGCTATACTTTTGACCCCATGATTAAAACACCGCAAAGATTGTCTTAACTAAAATCTGTGATTGGACTGTTCTCGTAACCGCTACCACTTCTGTAATAATATTCAAGCGTTCGATGGGAGTGGCTGGCGGCACCCACCTTTACATCCCCGCACCTTGCGGATGCAGACGGCGTAGGACTCTCTGTTGAGTTCAACACCAGCCTGGTTTTCAGAGCGAGTTCCAGGCCATCTGGGGCTCTAAAGGGAGACCCGTCTCCAAAAAAACAGACCCAATTATACTATACTAACTAATTTAACTACTACTACTAATATTCCAGCTTCTCAGGTCTCCAAGAGCATGTCAAGCTCTTTTCTGCTTTAGTGTCCTTGCCTTTGTTGTCCCTCTCCCTCCCTAAAATGTCTGTTTGCCTTTCTCATCATAATGACTATTCCTTGGTTATGGCTGACTTAAGTGCCACTGCTTTGGACTGGCCTTTTTGACTTCCAGTTCTTGAGCAAATCCCTTACTTAAAGCATTTGTTACAGATTTCACTTTAATTTTTTTTTTTTTTATTGTTGTATGTGTTATGCATGTACTTTCTGCATGAAGGTCTGTGCAACTGTGTCGTGCAATTCCGCGGGGTTTCAGAAGCGGGGTCTCGGATTTCCCCTGGAATGGAGTGTTTTCTTCCTGGACGGGAGTTGGGAGTTACCCCCCCCCCCCACCCATTTTTTTTTTTTTTCTTATTTTGATTTTTTCTTTTTGTTCTGTGGGCGCTGGGGATCGCAACCGGGTCCTCTCTTGCCAAGAGCGTCTGGTTTGCTCTTAAGCACTAGGCTCTCTCTCTCCAGCCCAGATTTCACTTTTAGGATATATTAGTGTGTTCCACCTGCACTTTATGTCCTCTATCTCACTCTTCTTTGGAAGTTAGTCTGTCAGGATAGGGCTAATCATTTAGCAGTGCACCATGGCATTCTAGGGCCTGACACAGTGCATTTATTTATTTATTTATTTATTTATTATTTATTTATTTATTTTTGGTTTTTTGAGACCAAGGTCTCCCTGTAGCCCCAGCTGTCCTGGAATCACTATGTAGGACCAGGCCTGGCCTTTAACTCACAGAGATCCACGCACCTCTGTCATCTGTCCTTTCCTTGCATGTGTCTCTGCTGGATTAATATGGGCTTTTTTTTTTTTTTTTTTGCTGCCACTATTGTTGCTTGGTGACACAGTGTCTTGAGCCTGACACACAGAACTGGAGTTTATAGATGGTTATTAGCTGACATTGTTTGGTGCCTTCTTGGGAACAAAACCCCAGTCCTCTACAAAACCATCAGTGCTCTTAATCTCAGCCAGCCCTCCAGCCCCATTATTGAATATTTCTGTAAGACTACTTCATAAGAGATGTTTCCCCAGGGAAGTTACTTTGCATAGTGCCAAAGGTTTAATTTAATAATAAACTCTTGATAACTACTATTGGGACCAGTGTTGTGCCAAGTCCCTTGCGGGTCACGAAAGCTTAAACATTAATTAAATTATTTTTTCAATTCAGTTCAAGTAAACTATTGAACAAGTACAATTCCAGGCTTTTCTTCTAATATCTGTTTCTTCTTTTCTTTTTCCCTCCCTCCTTTCTTCTTTCCTTCCCCTCCTAGAAGTTGAATTTACCCATGCTTCACCACTGAGGAGATTACATGGTTTGGATGATAGATCTGAGTAATAGTAATTAAGATAATCCTTCAGGATGGTATAAGATAATGGCTAACAAAACACAGATTAGGAGTGTCAGAAACGGGCTGAATGCGCCACTTCGACTCTGGGTAGCAAGGGCCAAGTAAAAAAAAACTTTATTGAGCCATATACTATAAATTCACCTTTATCAACCCTTTTAAAAGTATAGTTCAATGGTTTTTAGTATATTCACTGTATTTTAATCGATTTGTACAATACCACTTTAAATTATATTTTTTTATGGTTATGAGTAGACTGGTCCGCATGTAGGTTGGTGAACCGGTGTTGTGCAGGCTCAAATTCTGAAAGTTTTTTGCAAAGCCGTGGAGGTCCAGAAGAGAGGCATTCAGATTCCCCTGGAACTGGCTTGTATAATGTTTAAAGACCGGTTCTTTGGTTTTTTAGCCGCTCCATGTGGGGTGTGCTGGACTTTGGAGGAATGCGAGGGGTAATTTGCGGTTGCTGCGAACTGGATTGGTGAAAAAACTACTTGAACCTGGGTCCTTGCAAGCGAAGCGCAACAAAGGAAGAGCGGCGGCGAAGGCAGGCGAGAACAGAAACGCCGGAGCAGGCTAATAGGTCTGTCTACGGTTCGGCCCGGTGCCGATAAAGAGACCCCGGCGGGGAAGCACAGTCAGCCCCCTCATGCTCTTCCTCCGGGCCTCCCGTTATTGTTGCTTTTTTCAGAGTTTTGGGGACGGATTGGGGATTTTGATGCTTGTACCGATATGCTTGATCTGCCCCGTTCGTCTCCTCTCTTCTGTGACTCTCCTGACCGCCCCTACTGTGCATCTCATTCATCATCAATTGGTCATTCTTTTCATTCCCTACTGTTTTTTCTATTTCCATCCCCTTGCTCCACTTATTGCTCCACCAGTTCTGTCCCCCCCTTTCTGTCCCTATTCACTCACCAACTCCTGACCTTCTATGCGTTGTACTCCCCTCATGTTTATTTGACTCACTCCACATATATACATACAAATATACAGGTATATATAGATTGGCTATTTGTACAAATCTATGAATATACTAAAAACCATTGAACTATACTTTTAAAAGGGTTGATAAAGGTGAATTTATAGTATATGGCTCAATAAAGTTTTTTTTTAATTGCCCAAGAGTAAGAAGTGGCAGATTCAGCACTCTGACACTCATAATCTGTGTTTTTAGCCATTATCTTATACCATCCTGAAGGATTATCTTAATTACTATTACTCAGATCTATCATCCAAACCATGTAATCTCCTCAGTGGTGAAGCATGGGTTCAACTTCTAGGAGGGAAGGAAAGAAAGAAAGGAGGGAGGAAAAGAAAAGAAGAAACAGATATTAGAAGAAAAGCCTGGAATTGTAACTTGTTCAATAGTTTACTGAACTGAATTGAAAAAATAATTTATTAATTTAAGCTCTGACCTCAAGGGACTTGGCACAAAACTGGTCCCAATAGGTTAGCAAAAGGGTTAGTAATAGAAACGTGCACTATGCAAAGTAACTTCCCTGGGGAAACATCTCTTATGAAGTAGTCTTACAGAAATATTCAATAATGGGGCTGGAGGGCTGGAGAGTTTAAGAGCACGAGGTTGTTCTTTGAAGAGGACTGGGGTTTGGTTCCAGCACCACCTGGCAGCTAATAAACCATCTATAACTCCAATTCTGTGTGTCAGGCTCAAGACACTGTGTCACCAAGCATAGTGGCACACCCATTTAATCCCAGCACTCGGAAGCAGAGGCAGAGGTGCGTGGATCTCTGTGAGTTAAAAGGCCAGCCTGGTCTACAGAGTGAGTTCCAGGACAGCTGGGGCTACAGGAGGACCTTGTCTCAAAAAGACCAAAAATAAATAAATAATAATAATAATAAATAAATAAAAATAAATAATGCACTGTGTCAGGCCCTAGAATGCCATGGTGCACTGCTAATGATTAGCCCTATCCTGACAGACTAACTTCCAAAGAAGAGTGAGATAGAGGACATAAAGTGCAGGTGGAACACACTAATATATCCTAAAAGTGAAATCTGGGCTGGAGAGATAGCCTAGCGATTAAGAGCACCGACGCTCTTGCAGACACCCAGGTTCGATCCCCACGCCCACATGGCGGCTAAGAACCGTCTGTACTCCAATTCCAGGAGAACTCCAGTTCCAGGGGAATTCGAGACCCTCTTCTGACCTCCGCCGCGGCATTGCACGGACACGGGTGCACACAGACCTGCATGGCAGACAGTACATTCATACACATACAACAATAAAAAAAAAAAAATTAAAGTGAAATCTGTAACAATGCTTTAAGTAAGGGATTTGCTCAAGAACTGGAAGTCAAAAAGGCCAGTCCAAAGCAGTGGCACTTAAGTCAGCCATAACCAAGGAATAGTCATTATGATGAGAAAGGCAAACAGACATTTTAGAGGGAGAGGGAGAGGAGGGGGACAACAAGGCAGGACACTAAGCAGAAAAAGAGCTTGGACAATGCTCTTGGAAGCCTGAGAAGCTGGAATATTTAGTAGTAGAGTAGTATAGTAGTAGTAGTAGAGTATTGGTTTCTTTTGAGACAGGGTCTCCTTTAGCCCCAGATGGCCTGGAACTCGCTCTGTAGACAAGGCTGGTGTTGAACTCACAGAGATCTACTGCCTCTGCCTCCAAGTGCTGGGATTAAAGGTGTGCCACCACTCCAGCCCAAGCTGGAATATTATTAAACAGAAGGGGAGCGGTAACAAACTCCCGAGCACAGATTTTGGAAGCATACTTTCGGGTTAATCATGGGTCAGAAAGAATAGCATCATAGTCCACTTTTCTTTTTTTTTTTTTTTTTTGCTGAAACTCACGAGATCTGCCTGCCTCTGCCTTCCCAAGCATACTGGGATTAAAGGCATGCACCACCGCAACTAGAAGAGTCACTTCTTAAAGCTACACTTTAAATATTCCCTTAAAACCAGCTAGCTATTACTTTGGATACAAAACAAAAAGGCTCAAGTAATAAATTCTGGTGGTGAATACTGTGCAACTAGATATAATTAATCATACAGGAAGCTCATTTTACTAAATGGTAACAAATGGCTTAATCTATGCCTTCTTATAATTAACCTCTTTAGAATTTGAGGACACAAAGAGAAAAAAATGACTTTTGTACTACCTCATTAATGGTTAATTTCACAAATGATACATGCTTTGACCTAGTTTTTTTAGCAATCATATCAAAACGTTTCACCAAAATCATAAGCCTTAAATGAAAAGGATAATCAAGCCGAGCACCAAAAGATATCCTGTTTTAAAATGAAACTTAGGCCGGGCGTGGTGGCGCACGCTTTAATCCTAGCACTTGTGAGGCGAGCAAGCGGATCTTTGTGAGTTCAAGGCCAGGCTGGTCTACAGAGTGAGTTCCAGGACAGCCAGAGCTACAGGGAGACCCTGTCTCAAAAGAGCAAAAAAAAAAAACCAAAATGAAACTTAGTCCCTTTCTAGAATTCAGATGCCTTGCCCCATAGACTTCGTCCTCTCTTACCAGGTATCATTAAAAAGAAGATATGGAAGGAAGCCGGGGCGTGGTGGCACACCGCCTTTAATCCCAGCACGGGAGGCAGAGGCAAGCGGATCTTTGGGTTCAAGGCCAGGCTGGTCTACAGAGTGAGTTCCAGATAGCTGGGCTACAGGGAGACCCTGTCTCGACAAAGACAAAAAAAAAAAAAAAAAAAAAGGAAAGAGATGGAGTTTATACGTTATTTCCACATTACTATCAAACATCTGCTTAAGCATCTAACATAAAAAATAATCAGCTGAAAAAAACTACTACTGAAGGTTGGGTGTGGCGGGGCATGGCTTTAATCCTAGCACTGGAGGCAGCGAGGCAGGGAGAGGATGTCTGTGAGTTCAAGGCCAGCTGGGAGTAAAACAAGGAGAGCCTGTCTTAAAAAAAGACCAAAACACAACAAAAACAAAAACAAAAACTACTATTTGCCCAGTATGAGTGGCAAACCATAATCCCAGCACTCAAGAGGCAGGAAGGTCACTGAGTTCCAGGTCAATTTGGGCTCACAGAGAATGAGACCCTGAATCAATAAAGAAAACAAAACAAATAAAACAAAACAAAAATAAAGCCTACTACTGATAATGCTCCCAGGAAACCACCTCACAAGGCCTGGTACCTCCTCCTAGTCTTTTGATCTAGAAGATTATCTCTTAATATTGCTTGAAAACAGTAAGTTCCAAAAAGTAAATGAGCTGATACAGTTCTATTATGGGCAATAGCTTCATGTAATATACAGCTAGCTATCTGAACAAGAATGAGTTGGTCTTATACAGAGAAAAGATTGGTAGGTTGTCCAGTCTGTGAAACCTAGCCAACAAATGTTGGTCACTCTCAGTAATAGCCACAGTCATATCTAGTTGCTCCCACAGAATGAAGCACTTGGGCCTCTCTGAGGAAATGTGAGTAACTGGACATGCACCCTATACCATGGACAGAATGCTGTGGGACCCTCTGAAAGGACTGCTCCTCAGAGATGAGATACATCCACCCAACCCATCCTCTGGCTATGGGTACTTGACAAAGCTTGAGGGTCCCTCTCTTTCCTTCTACTAACCCCAGGAGAAGGAAAAAAGAGGTGAGGAAAAAGAGAAGGAAAGACAGCAACGAGATAGAGGAAGCAAAGAGGAAAAAAAACTTAGAGGAGAGCAAGCTGATACCGTACTCGAAGGGAAAAGGATTAAAGGGGTGCGCCATCATACCTGGCCAGAATTGTTCTATTGAGCTGGTTGAATAAATTCAACCTTTTAGCCTAAGAATGAGTGTGTCTTAGAGCCTAACATTTCCTGAGGAAACCCTCCTGGTGTCTAGAACCTTAATCTGTACTAGAAACTCGGTAAACATTTCTATTTGAGAGCCCAAGCATTTCTTCTTGCTAAACCGGCAGTGCAACTATGTCTATAGAGTTTCCATTCAAGAAATTAGTTTGTTGCAAGTCCAAACAAGTTCTTTAGCCCTTTTACATAACCTGAAAAAACAGACTGAGAATTCCAATCAGCTGAAGCTTTCCAGGAGAGGACTTTTGTTTACTAACACTTTTGTAGCTGTAGCGTTGTTGTCTAACATTCATACTGCTGACATTTTTCTTTTGAAAGATCATAGTGATTTAAGGGGAATATAACATACAGTGTAATCAAAGGGCAGTAACTGTACTCAAACAGGATGAGTCCTAGCTCTGACAATCTTACTTTTCCAGGTGAACTTGGACAACTCTTGGACCTTCAATTTCCTCTGACAGGAAACACAAAAAAATACTACTGATCTCACGGGGTAATAAGGATCAAATAAGGATCACTCATCACTGCATACTCACTGAGTGTGGGAAATGCAAAAGAATTCTACTGTCTTTTCTATCAAAGGGTTAAATAAAATAAAACTTCATTTTAAAAATTGTAAAGAGGCTGCATAGCGGAAACTCAAATTCCTTCAATGCCAGCACTTCTTTTTTTTTTTTTTTTGGTTTATCTCCCTGTAGCCCCAGCTGTCCTGGAACTCACTCTGTAGACCAGGCTGGCCTTGAACTCACAAAGATCCACCTGCCTCTGCCTCCCGAGAGCTAGGATTAAAGGCGTGCGCCACCACACCCGGCGCCAGCACTTCTTGAAAACAAAATATATGCTCAAGATTGCATTTTATTTTTTTTATTTTCTTTGAAGTTGTATTTTTTATTTATTTTTATTTATTTTATTTATTTTTGTATGTGTATGAATGTACTGTCTGCATGTAGGTCTGTGCACCCATGTCGTGCAATGCCGCAGAGGTCAGAAGAGGGTCTCGGATTCCCCTGGAACTGGAGTTCTCCTGGAATTGGAGTTACAGATGGTTCTTAGCCACCGTGTGGGTGCTGGGGATCGAACCCAGGTCCTCTGCAAGAGCAGTCGGTGCTCTTAACCGCTAGGCTATCTCTCCAGCCCAAGGTTGCATTTTAAATTGCACTGTTTATAAACTGTATTGCTTTAAGTCAACCATTACATAAAGAATGTGAGGCTGAGCTCTGGACACTCGGAATGAGGCGCAGGACCCCTCTGCATTAGGACTTCTGTTGGGGATGTTTGCCTGTTGGATTTGTCGGGGCTATGCGCCTTTCAGCAGAAATAAAATGTTTTGCCTTGCCAAAATACTTTGGCTTGTGTAATCATTTTCTTGAGCCCCCACATCTATTTCTAACATGATCTGAAGTTCAATTTGACCTCAGGGGAATGGAGAAATGGCTCAGTGGCCACACTGGGCTCACAACTACCTGTAATTCCATCTCTAAGGATAGAACACCCTTTCTGGCCTCCATGGGCAACTGGACATATGTGGCACACATTCATAGATAAATAGAAATAGAAGAAAAAGATTTGACCTCAGCTAGGTGTCATGGTACACCCTTATGATCCCAGCTACATAGGAGGCTGAGGTAGGAAGATCAAGGCTGAGCCCAGGAGTACAAGGCCAGCTTAGACAATTAAGAAAACTCTGGATGGGCTTGGTGACACACACCTTTATTCCCAGCACTAGGGAGGCAGAGGCAGGCGGATCTCTGTAAGTTCAGGCCCAGCCTGGTCTACATAGTGAGTTCTAGGGCAGGTGGGACTAAAGGGAGACCCTGTCTCAAAAAGACCAAAAAAACCCCAAACAAAACAAAACAAAAAAACAAAAAACAAGAAAAAAAGAAAACTGTCTAAAAACAAAACAAAACAACAAAAAATTGGGCCAGAGAGATGCTCAGTGGATAAAGCATTTTCACATAAGTGGAAGGAACAGAGTTTAGACCAGAACCCACATAAGATAGAAATGGTAATGGCCTGGTGACCCCAGTATTCAGGAAGCAGAGATGGGGATTCCCAGGGTAGGCTGACTAGCTGCTCTAGCCCATCACAAAGCTCTGGGTTCAACTGGAGACCATGTCTCAATAAATAATAAAGCAATTTAGGAGGACACGCAACATTAACTTCAGGTCTCCACATACATGCTGTCACAAGTATGTGTCATCCACCCATACACATGTGTGTCCACACACATACATATACACATAAAAACATGCATGCACACCACACACATGAAAAAATAAGATTTAAAAACTTATCTTCTTGGGGGAGGGGCAGGGAGAAGGGAATGTATCTAAATTGGACTGAAAAATGATGTATGAAATATACAAAGTGTCAATAAAAAAGAACATTTAAAAACCTTATCTTCTCTGTAGAAGACCATATACAAAAGCCAACACAGAAAAGACACAGAAGCAGGGTTTCAGTCAAGAGTTGTGATATCTAGCCAAGTGTGGTGGCACACGCCTTTAATCCCGGCACTTGGGAGGCAGAGGCAGGCAGATCTCTGTGAGTTCAAGGCCAGCCTGGTCTACATAGTGAGCTTCAGGCCAGCTGAGGCTACAGAGAGACCCTGTCTCAAAAAGACAGAAAAGAGATGATATGGATGAAAGCAATTGATTTGACAAGTCATAAGTTTGTAATTTAGCAATCCAATTACTTCATCTTTTTAGAATAGAGAACCAAGAAACAAGCAAAAAACAGCCTCTTCAGTATCAAAATAACTATCTTTAATTCTTCACACTTTCCTACTAATAGAGTCCCTAGGGCCTTACTCTACCTTTAAAATTGTATCTAATAAACTAAGTGATTTGAGTAGACTGAGTAGGTGAGAAGCAATAAAGTAGAACAAAGGCTTTACTGTGTTTCACAAGCTCCACCGAAAAGTCAGACAAAATTATTTAAAAGAAAAAACTGGGTACAGGGTCAGGTGGCTGGGATGTAACTTAGTGGTAGAGCACTCCCCTCCCCAGCATGTGTGAGGCCCTAGGTTCAATCCCAGCACTGCCAACAAAGGAGGGCTAGAAACTGTAGCACAATAGTACAGTTTGTGCATACATGCATACACATATACACAATCTACAAGCATAGTATTAACACATAAAAGTGGCTCAGCTTTTCTTTTTTTTTTTTTGGTTTTTTTTTTGGTCTTTTCGAGACAGGGTCTCCCTGTAGCCCCAGCTGTCCTGGAACTCACTCTGTAGACCAGGCTGGCCTTGAACTCACAATGATCCGCCTGCCTCTGCCTCCCAAGTGCTAGGATTAAAGACATGTGCCACCATGCCCGGCTCCAAGTTACTTTTGCTTTGTTCACATGTTCTTTGTGTGGTGTTGACAGGGTCCTTGCAGCTCAGATTTTATTGCTAATATGACTTAGTTATTTAGCTCTTTAAAAAATTAGCTCTTAAAGAAAAAGTGACATCACCCTGAATCTGTGTGACCACAAATACCACCTTCTCTTTTAGGTCACTATGCCTTTTACTTTTTGGTTCTGTGACAGTGTCTCCCTATAGTCCCATCTGGCCTGGAACTGTCACTGTGTAGTCAGAGATCTGCCTGTCTCTGCACTACCATGCCTAGCTAAAATTTATGATTTTAATAAATACTGGGATTTTTGTTGGTGGTAGTGGTGGCAGTAGTTTTTTGTTTTTTTTTTCCAGAAGACTGTAAGACTGAAAGCCATTTTTTTTAGTGAACTAACATTGTTATATTTAATTTTTCACATACTTTTCTCTTTTTTAATTGAAGTTTTGTGCTTTTCATAGAACATTTTTTTCTTCTTTTTTTATTGAAGTTTTATGTATTTCATACATCATTTCTCTGTCCAATTTAGACTCATTTCCCTTTCCATGCCCTCCACCCCACCCAAGTTCATGCATTCTGCCATACCTGCCCCATATCTTTCTCTCTTTTTTTTCAAAGCCCATTTTTTATTGAAGCTCTGTGCATTTCATACAACATTTCACAATCAAGTCTAGACCCATTCCCCTTCCTTGCCCCCCACCCCACCAGAGCGCATGGATTCTGCCAAACATGTTTTTCATCTTTTTCTCAGTCTCTTAAAATTTTCAATGCAGAAGTTTACTGTTTGGGGCAGAAGTTCTTTGACCTAGTCTTTTGTTGTTGTTGTTCTTTCCAGTTTGCATCATTCCAAAATATGCATATATGCATGCCACACATAACAAGAGTGTGACATCATAGGTTTTAGCATCTTCAGCTTATGATTTCTTTTTATTATTTATTTTTTCTTTATTAGGCTGAAAGATGCCATGTTTTCCTTAAGGAATTGTTTGAAGGCTTCTCCTTGGCAAACCCAAACAACCATCAGTCCTGCCCTTGAGCTCCCCACTGGGGTCTTCCCTTCCTGTGGTCACCAAATGAGGTCCAGTAAGGTCCAAATGAGGTCCTGTCTTGATCTTCCTGTACTGGTCTCCATTCTCTGAGTCTTTTTAAAGTTTTTCAAAGCAGAGGATCACTGCTCTTGGGAGAACCTTCCTGTTTCAGTCAGTTCCCTGTCCCAGTTCTTTTGTTGTTGTTGTTCCCTCCAATTTGTATCGCTTCAACATATGCATACATTTATGTCACACCTATACTTAAATTATGTCTTCTGAAAATAAACTATGTTCTTTCCATATTATATTTAGGATTCATATTTTTTCCTTTTTAAATTTATATTACTCTAAAGTATGCCTACATACCCTCCACCCATCTACCAAGATTACAAAGCCTGAAAATAAGTGGTAGGTTAATTCTAGAGCCTCTTAAGGGATTCACATTGTAAGAGCACAGTTCCTTTCAGAAAAAGAGGAATATAACATTGATGTTGCTCAGTTTGCCTTATAACTAGGTACTTGGTGCTAGCATCCACAGATGAGGGATACCATTCGTCATTTGTTTTTCTGGGACTGTGTTACTTCCCTTAGCATAATATCTTCTAGTTCCATTCATTTACCTGCAAAGTTCATCATGCCATCTTTCTTTACCACTGCATAAGAACTCCATTGTGTAGATGTACCACATTTTTGTTAGGTCTGGCCTTCCCAGAATCCTAAGGGACACAGATGCCCACTTCCTCCAGAGGCTGTCAATCTTCTGACCACTTCCTCTGTACCTGAGGCCCCGCCCCCTGGCTATAAGTGGGTGGGCCCCAGGCACCATCTTTCTCTCTCTCTGCCTGGTTCCACCATGTGTCTGCAGGCAGCCCTTGCTGGTAATTCCACATGGAAGTAAATCTTGTTCCTGGTGTGACTTAAGTGTCAGGATGTGAGTTCCCCAAGCCCATTGAAATGCAAATGCATGACCCAGGCTCCCGCTCCACCCGGCCAGTCTTTGGTAAAATGGGCCATTACAGCATACTCAGGAATATTCTGCCCTTTTGATAAGCCAAGGACTTATGCAAAGTGCTCTGCCCATACCCACTCCTCACTAAATCCCATTCCCACCTTTTCCCTTAAATTCCCAGGCCAGGTGCCATTCAGTGCTGGCTCTATCTTTCCCCTGAGCCTAGCCCCAGCTACCCTGAATTAAGCTTTGTTCTGGAGAGCCTAAACCTCGTGGTCTTTCATTTTGGGGGGAAGCACACCATAACCTAACAATTTTCTCTATCCACTCATTGGTTAAGGGGCATTTGGGTTGGTTCCAGCTCTTTGCTATTGTGAAGAGAGCTGCAGTAAACATGGCTGTGCATGTATCTCTGTGATAGGATGAGTCTTGTGGATATACCAGGAGTGATTTTTTTTTTTTAATTTCTGTATGTGTATGAATGTACTGTCTGCATGTAGGTCTGTGCACCCGTGTTGTGCAATGCCGCAGAGGTCAGAAGAGGGTCTCGGATTCCCCTGGAACTGGAGTTCTCCTNTTGTCTTTTTGAGACAGTGTCTCCCTTTAGTCTCAGCTGCCCTGGAGCTCACTATGTAGACCAGGCTGGCCTTGAACTCACAGAGATCCACTTGCCTCTGCCTCCCAAGTGCTGGGATTAAAGTTGTGCGCCACCACACCTGGCCAAATTGGTCATTTTCTAACTGTCCTAAGTTGCTCAAGGGATGGCTATCTCTACCTAATTTGCTAACAGACATTAAATTTATTGAAGGGATTTAGACAAGAAAAGTATGTCTATTTTCTTGGCTATACTGTTAAGTTACACTGCTGGGGGTAGACAGGCACATTCCTAGGGATCTACATAAGTAGGACAGTATAAAACAGTATAAAGACTTTCCCATCAGACACTTCCACACTTGATATTGCCTTCAATCCTGCTAGAAAGGGGTCCAAAGGTGACAGAGCTTAGTAACAATTATTTCAAAACCCAAGTCTCAAAATCAAAAGTCCAGGGGCTGGTGAGATGGTTCCTGGGAAAAAGTGACTGTTGCAAAGCCTAACAATCTAAGTTGATCCCCTGAACCCTCATAAAGTCAGAAGGAGAGAATTCTCTCATAATGTGCTCTGGTCTCCACACAAATTCTATGGCCTGAGAGTGCTTCCCCTCCCCCATCGCCCATCACACATGCACAAGTCGTTATCATTGTCTTGTCATCATCATCATCTTCTTCTTCATCATCCCATTCTCCTCCCAGTGAGTGATTTCTTCACTTGCCAAATGAACTACAAAATTTGGATACAGACTGAGGGAGATATATTTCCATTAGAGTGCTTACCTAACACGCACTGAAATGTAACTTAGCTGGTGGAGTGCTTACCTCACATGTACAATTTCCAGTACCACAAACACTGGTTGTGGTGGCTCCTGCCTATAACGTCAGCACTGGAGAAGTGGAGGCAGGAAGATGGGAAGTTTCAAAGTCAGTCTTAGGTTAGGTAGAGTGTTTGAGGCCAGCCTGGCCTAAACAACCCCCCCCCAAAAAAAAATAGGTCACTGGACCTGAATCAGTCATTATCAGGTTCACAGCACAGGTTTATCTAATTTAAATCTCTGACAAACTTTGACTAGAATTAGCATGATTATCATATTTATGTTTTCTTTCAAAGAATTCATTTGTATCCCCAAATATTCTACAAAAGGATCTGAATTCTGTCTTCCACGTTGAAGCCTTCCCCAAACGTCTGATCATCCTTGATTTCCTATTCATATTTAAAAATTGGACAATGCAGTATGGTGGTGCAGCAGGCGGCAGAGTTCTGAGATGAGGCAAGTCTGGTCTACAAAGCACGTTCAGGTCCAGCTGTCTCAAAATAAAAAAACTAAAATCTTGGGGGCTGGAGAGATGGCTCAGCAGTTAAGAGCACTGACTGCTCTTGCAGAGGACCCAGGTTTGATTCCCAGCACCACATAGCAGCTAAGTACCCTCTTTAAGCCAGGCATGGTGGCACACGTCTTTAATCCTAACACTTGGGAGGCAGACGCAGGTGAATCTCTGAGTTCCAGGCCAGGTGGTCTACAGAATGAGGTCCAGGCCAGTTGGGATTATAGGGAGACCCTGTCTCAAAAAAAAATTAAAATCTGGGCAAGGTGGTACATGCCTTTAATTCCAGCACTTGGGAGGCTGAACCAGGCAGATCTCTGTGAGATCAAGGCCAGTCTAGCCTACATAGCAAGTTCCAGGCCAGCTGGGGCTACAGGGGGACACTATCTCAAAAAGAAAAGAAATAATAATAGTAATAATAATAATAATAATAGGACACTAAAAAGTTAACTGAAAATTTTAAATGCATGGTTTGGGCTTGCTGGTCACAGACTTTGTTGTATGATGATCTGTCTGGACGACACATAGTACAGACAGCTCCAAGGTCAGGTTTGTTAGGTTTGTTAGGTGGTTCTAAGACTCCTCAGGAGCCCTGGAAGAATCCTTCACAGGCCTGGCTGCTAGCAGTCTGGAAGCATGGTGAGAGAGGAAGGCTCAAAATTCAATTCACTTATACTCTTTTTGCTATTTTGAGACAGGGTCCTGCTATGCCGCCCACCCTGACCAAAAACTTACCATGCAGCCTGTATTAGCATCAAACCTGAGATCCTCCTACACCACCTCTCGAGTACTGGAATTACAGGTGTGAGCCACCAGCCTGGCCAGTTTACTTCCACTCTTATTCTCAGTACAGTAACCTCAGCTTCAGCTGTGCCTTGTTCAGACAACCTCTTAACTCTTTCCAGAGGAAAAGAAACATCTCATTTCATGCTAGGTAAACACTCTACCAACTGTGGCCCTATATTTATATCTAGCCCCCACACAAGTGGCTTATTTTACTGATGGTTATTCCCTTCATCAAGAATTATAATAAAATATAATTTGCTGAGTCCAGTAAATGCTTTAAGGCTCTATAATGATGGCAGTAAGGTGAAGAAACTCATGGATTATAAACAAAAACATTATAAACAAAAAAAACATTATAAACAAAAACATCACTGAGGCTACAACACAGTTTGGGAAAGTGTTTTTTGTTGTTTGTTATGTTTTGTTTTGTTTTGTTTTTGATCTGCCTGCCTAGTGCTGGGATCAAAGGCGTGTGCCAGTATGCCTGGCAGGAAATTGTTGTTGTTGTTGTTGTTGTTGTTGGGTTTTTTTTGTTTTTGTTTTTTGTTTTTGAGACAAGGTCTCAGACCCTGTAGATCTAGCTGGCCTGGAACTCACAGAGATTTGCCTACCTCTGCCTCCCAAGTGCAGGGATCAAAGTGTACGCCACCATGCCCAGCTTACAGACAGATTTTTTTTTTTTGTCTTTTCAAGACAGGGTCTCCCTGTAGCCCCAGCTGTCCTGGAACTCACTCTGTAGACTAGGCTGGCCTTTAATTCACAGAGATCCACCTGCCTGCCCCTGTTTCTGCCTCCCAAGTGCTAGGATTAAAGGTGGGTATGTGCCACCACGCCCGGCACAGACTTTTTTTTAAGTTCAAAATTCTAGATGAATCTAGTGGAGACCTACTGGAGAAAGGTCTGTCATTTCCATGGCACCTCACCTTCAAAAGTTGAGGTACTGCAGAAAACATACGTGAGCCTTAAAGGGAGATTAGATGTTTGTCAGGCAAAACACAGAAGGCACAGCATAAGAGAAAGACTAGAATAGACCAGACCCTAAATGAGCGCAGGACTGAAAACAGGCAAATAATACAGCGTCACTGGAGCATAGGCAAGAGCAGTGGGAGCAAGGCTGGAAGGACAGGCAGAACTCGGAGCAAGGAGCACCTTGTGTTTTTGTGGAAGGAGTGTGGGCTCTGGCCTGAGGGCAACAGGAAGCCAAAGATGACTTTCGGCAGCAAACTGAGAGATTTTATCTTGGAAAAGATCATTGTAATGAAAAGGTGACTGATTTGGGAAATAAAAAAGGCTCGGTGATGGCTATAATCTTTCACACATGTACTGTTTTCAAAAGTCAGTTCTGGGGGCTGGAGAGATGGCTCAACGGAAGAGTATTGGCTGCTCTTACAGAAGACTGGGGTTCAATTCCTAGCACCCAAATGGTGGCTAACAACCATCCATAACTCCAGTTCCAGGGAATCCAATGCCCTCTTCTGACCTCTGTGGGCATTGTACTACACAGGTGCACTTACATACGAGCAGGCAATATACCAATACACATGAAATAAAAATAACAAAATACTTTTTTAAAAGTCAGTTCTACTGCTTACAAACCTGGAGTTCTGCTTAGCTTACTGTAAACCAGACTTATGTGACTCTAAGAGACTATAGTAGTTACCAGAGGCCTTCTAATAGATTCCCCTCAGGGAACCTACATCACAAGGCCATTATTTGTTTTTAAAGATTTATTGTTATTTTTTGTTTATGTGTGCCTGTATGAGTTTCCACACGTGTTCAGGTGTCCATGGAGGCCAGAGAATGAGCAATCCCCTGGAAATGGAGTCACAAGCAGTTGTGAGCCACCTGATGTGGGGGCTGGGAACAGAACCCAGGCTCTTTGCAAGAGCAGTGAGCTCACTTAACCACTGAGCCACTTCTCCTGACCCTCAAGACTACAGTTTTCAGTTTCCCTCTTTTTCCCTCCTTTGGTCTTCTGTTAAGGGTGTGAAGATTGTTTACTTTGCCATATCAGAGAATGTATCTCTCAGTCTTAATTCAAAGAAAATAAGCATCTGCTGAACCCTCAACCTCCTAATTCTCAATAAATGTGGTAAATTCCAGCCACCTCTTAGAACTAAATTAAACTAGCACACAAAGTCTATGGCATAAATTAAGACTTTCTTCTGAGCAGACTGGCCCTGGCCATCAAACACTAGACATCAGATGCCTCCCAGAGACGATGCCACTGCACTGAACCAGAGGCAGAGCTGTGGATCCAGAGACCCCTCCCAGCCAGCCAGCTCACCTATGGGGCTCATAAGGTGAGAGTGCTAGAGGGCATGTCTCTCTGTCTCTCTGTCTCTCTCTCTCTCCCTCCCCACCTCCCCACTGGCACCATGTGGTATGGAGGATCCTGGTGGGATAAATGTGAGCGAGGCCAAAAGGATCCTGTGATGATCTCCCCAACTCGCTCTGCAGGAAAACCTATTAAACTCGCTAGACTCCCCTAAATTGAAGTTACTGTTGGGCAGCGTCCACATTCGAGTGAGGGCAAGCGCTGCTCTCCCAGGAAGGAAAATTTTCTGTGACAAAGTCACTTGTATAAATGTCTGATTTCCTCTCATATACTCCTCAAGAAGATGGGAAGAAAACTGGGAATATCTAATGACAATTGTCTTAGTACTTGATTTTCTATTCCATCATTTGATTCTCAATACAACCTTAGGCAAAGCTATACTTATATCCTCATCTTTAGACATAAAACTATGACTCAGCCTGGGCATGGCAGTGCACACCTATGACAGGAGACTGAAGCAGGAGGACTGCAAGTTTAAGGCTAGCCTGGGCTAAAAGAAAGATCCTGTCTCCACATCTCCACAAACAAAAATACATCATACATGCATACATATATCCATACAAACTATGGCTCAAAGAGATTCAAAGATTTCCCTAAAGTCACAGGGCTCATATAAGGCAAGGCTGAGCTCTGAAGTGACACTGTTTCACTACCTCAACTAGGCTTCTCCCTCTCCATTTTATTACTGAATTTCCACATAACACAGTTGAGTTGTATCATATACTAAACCACTAACAGAACAGATCAGGAAAAAGAATGAAGCAGGTAAACAAAGAAGAGCCTGAGTATGGTGACTCATACCTCCAGTTACTAACACTTGAGAGGCTAATACAGGAGGATTACTTCAAGTTCAAGGCCAGCCTGGGTTATTTAGTGAGTTTCATATTCTTAGATAGTGTGAGACCCTGTCTGGAAAAAGAAAACAACAACAACAACAACAACAAACAAACAAACAGAACACTTGGGCAATAAATGTAGGTACCAAAAATAAAAAGAAGAGGAAGAACAGAAACTCCTGCAAGCTCTTCACGGCTTTAGCAGATACTGGCAAGAACTGAATAGTCAAAATGCATGTTGACAGACTTCCATTCCAGAGTTTTATTTCCTCATCCAGCCCAGCAGAGGTCCTGGCAAAATACCATCTAGTAAGGGCACAAATCAAAAATGCATTCCAACAAGCAGGTGTGACTCTCCCTGCGGCCTTCCCATTATTACCCCACCACCAGGAACTGGAGAAAGCTTCTGTTTGCCTTCTGAACTGCCAGTCTGCCCTTGCTGGTAAAGAAAAAATGGGTTGAAAACCAGATGGCTTGTTACAGAGCCTAAAACATAAGGTGAAAGGGAAGCAATTCACTAAACCCAAACCAAGCCTCTTGGAGGTGCAAAGACTGCAATCATAGACTTCCCCTCCCAACAAATGCTCCCAAAGCACCTCTGAGGAGGGGCAGGGGCCAAGACTCAGACTAGCTCTAGTTACATTCACGCCAGATAGCACACATGCACACTAATTTAATTTTTTTTTTTTAAAGCATTGGAATTTTTGGTTGTTTTCTTTGGGGGGGGTAGGTAAAAACTATTTCTGATTATGAATATTTGACTATGAAAGGATTTTTATTGTGGAAGAAAAATACTATTATACTAGCTACACATCAACGTAAGAAAAAGATAATGTAAGTAGGTGTAGTGGTGCATACCTTTAATCCCAGCACTCAGGAGGCAGAGGCAGGTGGATCTTTATGAATTCAAGGCCAGCCTGGTCTACACAGTGAGGCTGCAGGAAGACCCTGTCTCAAAAAGACCAAAAAAAGAAAAACAAAAAGATAATGTAAAAGGGACTAGAGAGATGGCTCAGCAGTTAAGAACACTGACTGTTCTTGCAGAAAACCCAGGTTCAAATCCCAGCACCCACATGGCATGGCAGCTGCCATCAGTAACTCTAGTTCCAAGGGATTCAACACCCTCTCTGTCCTCTGCAGGCACTGCATGACATGGGTACAATTACATACATGCAAACAATACACTCATCCACATAAAATAAAAATAAATAGGGGCTGGAGAGATAGCCTAGCGGTTAAGAGCACCGACGCTCTTGCAGAGGACCCGGGTTCGATCCCCAGCACCCACATGGCGGCTAAGAACCATCTGTCACAGGACCTACATGCAGAACATCATTCACCAATTACAGGACATTAAAAAAAAAAAATCACTCCTGGTATATCCACAAGAACTCATCCCATTTAAATCACAGAGGATACATGCACAGCCCCTGTTACTTAGCGCAGCTCTCTTCACAATAGCAAAGAGCTGGAACCAACCCAATCCCCTTAACCAATGAGTGGATAGAGAAAATTGTTAGGTTATGGTGTGCTCCCCCCAAAATGAAAGGAACACGATGTTTAGGCTCTCCAGAACAAAGCTTAATTCAGGGTTAGCTGGGGCTCGGCTCAGGGGGAAGGATAGAGCCAGCACTGAATGGCACCTGGCCTGGGAATTTAAGGGAAAAGGTGGAAATGGGATTTAGTGAGAGTGGGTATGGGCAGAGCACTTTGCATAAGTCCTTGGCTTATCAAAAGGGAGGAATATTCCTGAGTATGCTGTAATGGCCCATTTTACCAAAGACTGGCCGGGTGGAGCGGGAGCCTGGGTCATGCATTTGCATTTCAATGGGCTTCTGGAACTCACATCCTGACACTTAAGTCACACCAGGAAACAAGATTTAACTTCCATGTGGAATTACCAGCAAAGGCTGCCTGCAGACACATGGTGGAACCAGGCAGAGAGAGAGAAACGATGGTGCCTGGGGCCCACCCATCTCGCCCGGGGGGGGGGGCCTCAGGTACAGAGGAAGTGGTCAGAAAGATTGACAGCCTCTGGAGGCAGTGGGCACCTGTGTCCCTTAGGATTCTGGAAAGCCCCAGACACCTAACAAAAAAGTGGTACATCTACACACTGGAGTTTTCTTCAGTGGTAAAGATACAGAAAGATGGCATGATGAACTTTGCAGGTAAATTGAATGGAACTAGACGATATTATTTTAAGGTGAAGTAAACACAGTCCCAGGAAAAACAAAATGACCGAATGGTATCCCTCATCTGTGAGATGTAGCACCAAGTACATAGTTATAAGGCAAACTGAAAAAAGTTAATGTTATATTCCTATTCTTCTGAAAGCAACTGTTTGCTCTTTACAATTTGTGCCTCCCTTAAGACGGCTCTAGAATTAACCTACCCTTATTTTCAGACTTTGTAATCTTGGTCGCTGGGTGGAGGGTGAGTATGCATACTTTAGAGTAATAAAATTTAAAAAAGGAGAACATATTGAATCCTAATATAATATGGAAAGAACATAGTTATTTCAGAAGACATAATTTTAATATACGGTTGTGTGACATAAATGTATGCATATGTTTAAGCGATACAAATTGGAGGGAACAACAAAACAAACAAAAGCACTGGGACAGGTAAAACTGACTGAAACAGGAAGGTTCTCCCAAGAGCAGTTAGTATCCTTTGCTTTGAAAAAAACTTTAAAAAAGACTCAGAGAAATGGAGACCAGTACAGGAAGATCAAGAAAGGACTCAGTGCTTAATGGACCTCATTTAGTGACCACAGGAAGGGAAGACCCCAGTGGGGAGCTCAAGGGCAGGACTGATGGTTTGTTTGGGTTTGCCAAGGCAGAAGCCTTCAAAACAAATTCCTTAAGGAACAAACATGGCATCTTTCAGCTTTCCTAAAAAAGAAAAAAATAAATCATAAAACGCAATCTAAGCTGAAGATGCTAAAAACACACCCTTTACTTGATGTCAACTCTTGTTATGTTGTGGCATGCATATATGCTATTTTGGAATGATTGCAAAACTGGAGAAGAACCACAACAAACAAAAGACTAGGTCAAAAAACTAAGTAAACAGTAAACTTCTACCCAAAAAAGTAAACTTCTGCATCGAAAAATTTAAGAGACTGAGAAAAGGATGAAAAAAAAAAAAAAAAAAACATGTTTGGCAGAAGACATGCGCTCTGTGTGGTGGGGGGCATCGGAAGGGACTGGGTTCTAGACTTGATTGTTGAAACATGTTGTATGAAATGCACAGAGCTTCCATAAAAAAAATGGCTTTGAAAAAAGAGAGAAAGATATGGGGCAGGTATGACAGAATGCATGAGCTTGGGTTGGGTGGAGGCATGGAAAGGGAATGAGTTCTAAATTGGACAGAGAAATGATGTATGACATACCTAAACTTCAATCAAAAAGAAGAAAAAAATGTTCTATGAAAAGCACAAAAACACTTCAATTAAAAAAGAGAAAAGTATGTGAAAAATTAAATAAACAATGTTCGTTCACTAAACAAAAGGCTTTTTCAGTCTTACAGTCCTTCTGGAAAAAAAAACAAAAACTCACGCCACCACTCCCACCCAACCAAAAAATCCCCGTATTTATTACTTAAAAAATCATAAATTTTAGCTAGCATGGTAGTGCAGAGACAGGCAGATCCTGACTACACAAGTGACAGTTCCAGGCCAGTTGGGGACTATAGGGAGACACTGTCACAGAACCAAAAAGTAAAAGGCATAGTGACCTAAAAGAGAAGGTGGTATTTGTGGTCACACAGAGATTCCGGGTGATGTCACTGTTTCTTTAAGAAGCTACATTTTTAAAGAGCTAAATAACTAAGTCATATTAGCAATAAAATCTGAGCTGCAAGGACCCTGTCAACACCACACAAGCATGTAAATAAAAAAGAAGGGCACTAGCCGGGCATGGTGGCGCACTTCTTTAATCCTAGCTTGGGAAGGCAGAGGCAGGCGGATCTTGTGAGTTCAAGGCCCCAGCCTGGTCTACAGAGTGCGTTCCAGGAACAGCCGGGGCTACAAGGAGACCAAAAAAAGAAAAAAAAAAAAAAAAAACGTTTAAACTTGGAATGCAAATTTTACTTTTGCATAAGGGTGCATTGTTTGGTCAGTCAGACTCAGACCCAGTTTAAAAGCATTTGCTTAAAAGGAGAAGAGCTTCCTGCCCTAGGCAAGGTTTGTGGTGGATTTTAAAGATTTTAGAATTCCTAAACCATTGTAGATTTATTATGTGTTTGAAAAGCCAAAAAGGAAAAGGAAAAAAGAAAAAGAAAAAAAACTAAATTTTTATTCTTATTTTTTAACTTTTTTTTATTATTTTTTTTTTTTATTGGGTACTGTCTGCGTTTGTAGGTTTGGTGCCAACCGTGTTGTGCCATGCCTGTGGATGTCAGAAAGAGGGCGTCAAATTCCCCTGGAAACTGAGTTAAAAGTGGTTATTAGCCACCATGGGTGCTGTGAATCTAACCCGGGTCCTCTCAAGAGCAGTCGGAGCTCTAATGGCCAGCCAGGCAGACAGAGCAGGGCTATCCTCTCAGGCCCCTATTTCTGTTTCTTGTATGGGGAGATGCCTTTACATATGAAACCAGAAGAGTTCCCCTTGTCTAAGCTATTAGCATTACATAAATCAGGGGCAGCCTTCAAATGTAAATGAGGTAATGTAAAGGATTTCAGGTTAAGAAATAAAATGTTAGCCTTTAACCCTAGCACTTGGGAGGCAGAGAGACAGGCGGATCTCTGTGAAGTTCAAGGCCCAGTTGGTCTACAGCGTGAGTTCCAGCCCAAGCTGGGGCAATGGCCCCTCTACCGCAAAAGAGAAATCCAGCAAATAGGCTCCAGCTTGCCGTTCTGATTGTTCTTGTCTTGAGTCTTTTGATTCGTTGGTGGGACTGATTCTTTATTAAATTAATAATTGTTTGTTAGTCATAAGATGTTAAGTCAAAAACAAAGGTGAGAAAGGAGTGGCTATTTAGGGGCTAAAGATAGTCCAAGATAATTTGTCTCTGGATCTGCAACATTCTGAACTCTCCAGAGGGCTAGTCCGTCTTGGAGGAAATTTGGCCCAAGATCCTGGATGTGCTGGGAACTTTCTCATTCATGTGGTTGCAAGCATGTGCTCAGTCAGGACTAAGGGGTACTGCACTTTTGTCAACCTGACACAAAACCCGCATTTACCTGGGAAAGGGGAATTTCAATTGCGGAATTTCCTCTACAGATTGGCCTGTGGACATTTTCTTTTTTCTTCTTTTTATTTTGGTATGCGTATTTTATCTTCCTGTATGCAAGTTGTTAATGGTTGTATGCAATGCCTGTGGAGCCAAAAAGAGGATCAGACTCCCCTGGAAACCTGGAGTTATGTTGGGTGTGGCCTGTGAAGCTGGTCCTTGAAGAGCAGCCGGGCCAGTGGTCATAACCCCTGAGCCATCTCTCCAGTCCCCTGTTTCACTGGGATGAGGCCTGGGTTAGGAATAAGAGAAAGGTTAGCTGGGCAAGCCTAGGAGCAAGCCAGGAAGCAACATTCCTCCAGGGTCTGTACTTCAGTTACTGCTGTAACTGGAGTAAGCTGAAACATGAAAATCAATCCTTTGTCCCCAAGTTTCCTTTCGCTTGTGGGTGTTGATCACAGCAACAGAATGCCATCTAGACTCCATCTCTATCCTGGCCTAAAGCTTGGGGGGCGGGGCATATATGTGGCTCTGAGGTGTTGTGGGAGATAATTATGAAGGGCTGGTAATGGTCCCTGGAACTTAAGTATCCCCCAAAACAAATGGAACAGGGCCCAAGAGGGCAGAGTCAGTATCATGGCTTGTGGTCTTAAAATTCAGAATTTCTAGCTAGGTGTGGTGGTACATTACCTTGTTATCCTCAGCTACTCAAGGAGCCTAAGCACAGGATTCTGAATCCAAAGGCCTTCCTAGGATCTTCTACATAGAAAGGTCAAGCCCAAGGTGGGCTACATAGCGATACTCTTGTCTCAAACCTCCCCTTTTCCCAAATCTTCATTTTTTTAAACAAAGCAGCCCATGTGTGTCTCTATTCTCAAATAGCCAGTCCTGTCAGAGTGGCCTGATGGCCAGGCCTCCTCTTCCTGATGACCCTTCCTTCCCACCATTGCTCCACTGCCAGCTCCACATCACCGCCTGAGCTGGACCTTCTCTGTGGCCACCCACGCTACACTCCAGAAGTTGTAGGCTACCCAACAGTCTTTTAGACCCCAGTCCGGCCTCAGAGGGGTCTGCCTACACCCCACCAAACTCCTGAGCCTGCTGGTTCCTGGGGTGTCCAAGGTTGCCATTAGCTCTACAAGTCTAAGAGCTAAGGACAGTTAATACCAACGGAAGCCCCAGTCCCTTCTCCAGGTGGCCCCCAAAGTGAGCAAAGAGGCAAAGACTAATCATTCCATCTTTATTAGAAAAGAAACAACAAAAAATGTGGGGGAACCGCCCTAGATGATGTCTCCACCCGGACCCAAGAAGAACCTGGCCAGCTGAGCATGGACTTGTTAAAAAGTCAACAATTTCATTAAAAAGTATTAGCCCTGCCTGTTGCAATCTCTTGACCATCCTTCCTCACATGGGTCAGGACAAGTCTGGTCTCCTTTGGCTACATACTGTGAGCAGGCAGGGGACAGTCCAAGTCCTGGGGGGCAGGATGTAGGGCGGGACTTGGGAGAATGGGGAATGGTGCATGACATGGTAGGCCCCCGCCCTGCCCAGGGTTTGGACCACAGGGGGTACTCCAGGCCTAGCTGCTCCCCATTTGGGTGAGCCCCATCATATGTCCATGTAGTCATCATCCTCATCTGTCTCACTCTCCAATGAAGACTCTTGGCTGGATGTCTCCAGGACCTCCAGGGCTGGCTGGCACAGGCTCTCCTTCCTCACGTTGGCAGCTGATTGTGCAGACAGGATAGCTGACTGCAGACAGGGCAGGGCATAGTCAGGACCACCTGGCCCTGCCTCAAATTTCCTGACCTTAATCCACACTTTTACCCAGGGCCCCTAGTAACCTGAGCCCATGCATGCACAGGCTTCCCAGTAAACCCAAGGGCCCACACAACCACCAGACTCCCCTACCCCTCCCCCCCACAATAACCTGAGCACCTACCCAGGCCACCGCCTAGAGTAATCGTGGTCACCTTCAGCTTCTGCTTGGTCTCCTCCGAGATGCTGCCTTTGGGGGAAAGCAGGGTTGGGGTAGGCGGTGTGACGGTGATCTCAGGGGGGAACTTGGTGGTAGCCGAGGGGATCACAAGCTTTGGCATGGTGGGCAGGAGGCGGGACTTGGCCCTGCTGGATTCACCCTTGCCTTGATGGTTCTCTGATGTCTGGGTACTTCCGCTGCTGGGGATCTTAGTGGCTGTTGGAGACCTTAGTTTGAGTTTTACTCACAGATTCTTTGCTTTGTCTGCCTATCTCTCCCTTGCTAAGAGCTCAATTCCCCTAGGGAAGGCGATGGGACCAGACCATGGTTACCTCCATCCTCTGCTTGTGCTGACTGTTAGGGCCCCAGTTCAACGTTGGATATAGACCTTGACACACTGGGTCTGCACCTGCACCTAGGAACACCTTGAGCTCTCAGGAGTATCAGTAGAGCCAGGAGCTTTTATGGGCTTTCTGAGGGATCTGAGGGATTCCCAGGCACATCTGCACGAACTTGCTGTATGCTCTAAACTCTTGCAGACACATGTCCTATTGCTGCCCATCCCCAGGGAGAACACCGAGACCCGGCGCTGGTCTCAGCCAGGTGTTGTCACTTGAGCTGGCCCCAGTGAGTATACTTTTCTTTCACAGTCCAGGACAAGTACGGGGCTGTGTCTGCCTGGAGCCTGTCAGGGCAGCTGCAAGCTGCAGCTCTCGGACCTGGCAGCCTCCAGGGAGCAACTGGGAGCAACCCAGCTGTCTGGCAGGGCTCCACATTCTTTCAGCACCATCACTTTAAAAGGAGTAGGAGCTTATTCAGAGCCCTGCCTGGTTCTCATGGGTTGGTGCCATGTCCTGCCAACCTGAGTTGTCTGTGGGATGCCTGGCCAAAAGGTCCCAAGGGGCCTCACTGGGTAGACTGGCTAGTAGGAAATAAGCCAGAGAGACTATGCCTGTGCTCTGTCTCAGCTGCCTAAAGGGACATCTCAGTGACAGGGCCCAAGCTCTTCCCATACATGTCTGTCCCTCTCCTGTCCCATCTGGGCTCTGTACTGCAATGAAGCATAACAAAGACTTCAGCCCTTAGTAGGACCTCTTGTGGGAGATGGGGTAAAAAATAAAAAATGAGGTTTGGGGGCCTTGATAATGGTCCATAGCAGACTCCACCCAGGGCCAACCCCTCATTCTCTCCAGTGCTTGGCAGGCTGGTCCCTCCCATGGCTGTGAGCAGCTGATGGGAGCTGGTGCTGAGCTGCTCTCAACTGGCCTTACCTTGGCTGAAGGTGGACTCGGCACCTGTCTGGTGGGCAACCTCCACTGGCCAGCAGTGCTGCTCTGCTAGGGGACCGGCAGGAGTCTTCACCTGCTGACCGCGCCGTGGCTCCTGGGGTGGAAAGCTGGCCCCTTCTGCTACTCCTGCCAGCTCTTCTCCCTCTATGGAAAGAAGGCCAGCTGCAGGTGGTGACAACATTACTCTACAGGTGCAAAATCCTTCTTCCTAGACCTATTATCTGACTGGCCTTGTTCCTAGGCTAGCTTGGGATACACAGAGAGACCAAATTGGCCAACATGGGGGACCCTGGGATAAAGAGTGACTATCTATCCCACACAGAGCGAATTAGGACCCAGCCGGACACTCTTCTGGGAGAAATGCTTGGAGACACAGGTAGGCACTTTCAGAAGCCTATCTCCTCCCAAGTAGACACTGTGTAGGGGACTTCCCAAGCCGAGTAGCTTTATGGAGCACATAGCACAGACCATGATTTGAGAGTGCATAACCCCTGGACCTGGGTAAGGCACCAAGACATAGCTGAGAGCAGTGGGTATGTGTGAGGTTATCTGCTCTCTCCTTTGGCTCACAGGGAGGGCAATCCGAACTGTAGTTATAACATAAAAGCCACCAACCGAGACCAAAGTAGCCAGAGAACAGGAGAGCAAGGTGTCCTCCTGCCAGTCCAAATCCCTCCTTCCCTGGAACAAGGCAAGGGCAAGGGGCTTGCTAATTGTGCCAAAGCCTGGATGGAACTACAGGACAACAGATGGACCTCGGTTGCAGTCAGCTCATTGCTCAGACGTGATCTGCTGGAGCCCAGGCCACCTCAGGATGTGTCATCAGCTCCCCAAAGCTTTAGCAGTCCCCCACGTGGCTTCCACTTCCTGTTCACTCAAGCACATTGGCTGGTCCACTGTGCCACCCTCCCAACAGCGACCCCTTCTTCCAGCAGGGAAAGCTGGCTCCCCTTCTTGGGGAGTAGGACACAGGCAGAGACCTGAGAACCACGGAGAGGGCCCACCTAAGTCTCCACAAAACTGCTTCAGGGTCTTTTTCTTCCTCTCTTCCCTGTCTTTGTTAGAGAAAAGTTCTTGCGATGTAGCCCACAGCCTCCTGAGAAAGCTGTGTACCACCACGCCCCCAACTGCGTAGGCTTATCTTATCTGCCTGGACCACTCTGGCTTTGGCTCCAGCCAAAGTCACAAAGGCAAACACAAAGAAGCATCCTTCGGAAGTCTCCTCGCAACATTCCCAGTACAACTCCCACTTGCAGGGCAGGCTCCACTGGGTCATCCACCCCTCCTGGTTCTCGGACCATGCTTCCACAGCACCTCATCTGATGTGGTTGGATACTTCTCTTAAGCAGGGGTTCCCTGCACATCGGAGGTGGGGGTCAGGATATACAGGTAAGGAGGGAAATGTCTGGTGGCCTTGGGTGATGGGGGTGGCTCATGCCTATGATCCCCAGCCCTCTGGAGGAAAAGAAGATAGGAAAAGCTGTGTACCAGCCAGAGGCCCGCCGCCTAGACCAAGAGACCCTGCCTCAAGAAGCACAAACTAAAACATATAAAACCTACAACAAGTTATCTGGTTTTTTCTAGCTGTCTAGTGAATCAGAACTTGACCTTGGCAAAAAGGTCTGTCCCCCACCCCAGGGTGTGGGTGAGGTGGGTACATACCCACAGCGAGGTATAGGGATCTAAAACAATATAGAGATATATCGTATATCTATATAGATAGATAGACACACACACAATACTAAAGTGGGGAGATGCAAAGTTCTTGTTTAATCTAAGAGCAACTGCTGGTGAGAATTTAGTTTTCTCCCTGCTTCTAAATGCCTGTAGTTTGAAAAGATAGTTAAGGGGCTGGAGAGAACGAGATGGTCCGCATTTGTCAGAGCCCTGATACTCAAAAAAAAGCACCAGACTGTTTTGCAGAGGACCTGGTTCGACTTCCCCAGCACCCCATGGTGGCTAAGAACCTGTCTTAGGCGGGGCGTGGTGATGTATGCCCTTAATTCCAGCCTTTGGAGGCAGAGAGAGGCAGACAGATCTGTTGTAACCCTGTCTCTCTAGTGAGTTTGGACAGATATGGGTCCAGGGAGACCCTGTCTCACAAAAAACAAAAAAACAAAAAAAAAAAGACAGTTAAACAAACTGACTGGGTGTGTTTTTTTTTGGCCCCGCATGGCTTTAATCCCAGTGTTCAAGAGGCAGAGGCAGGCAGGTCTCTGCAATTTTGAGGTCAGCCTGGACTAAGCAGACCTTGTCTCAAAAAGACGAAACAAACCAAAACAAAAAAACCCAAAATCTGGTCACAGAAAGAAAGTATAAGGATTGCCTCAGGAACTGCATGGAGCCCAGGCCTTCTTTCTTGAGAGGCCACTAGGAGGAGGGACAGTCCTGAGAGGTGTCCAACAGAGACTCAAGACACATGGGAGATATCCTCTGGGCTTAGGAGCCTCCTCCCCTTACCAGGGCTCTGCTGGCCACCATTAGGAAAACAGTCCTGTTCCCTGGGGCAGACTTATAGCTGCTACTGGATCTTCCACAGTTGTCCTGGGAGGCTCAAAGACTGGTCCAGATGCCCTCTATAGGAGACCTTTAGCTAGGAATAGAAACACCCTACCCACTAAGTTTTCCTATAGTTCCCATCCTCAGACTCTAAAAAGTCATGAGGCACATGAGACAGGCAGAGGGCAAGTGGGAAGCTGAGTGAACTACTAACAGCAAGTAACTTGCTCAGGTTCGGGTTCCCCATCCTTCATTTTGAACTTACTGCCACTACCAGACCCATCCCACAACTTTGCGTATTGGCTCAGTATTATTCATTCCAAGCCCTGCAGCACAGTGAAAGGACCCCTGGGGGTGGAACCACCACTTAACAGCTCTCCAACTGTTCTGTTTTATGTGGCATGGGGATGGAACCCGAGACTTTGTGCATTCTAGGGAAGTGCTCTGCCTCTTAACCTAGCCCAGCTCTTTAGCCCTTTAATGGCTCTTTCCCGGGCCTTCATGGGCTCCTCTGGAACAAATGGTGAAAGACAGACAGTACAACTGTGAGTGACTCGGCTACAGACCCTACACCAACATGAAAACTGAGGATAGAATCTGATAAAAACTCCAGTGTTCCACACTGAGATGTGGGAAAGACTGAGAGGGGTGCTCCTAACTTAGTCTCCTGTTAGTCAGTATAGCCTGGGGACTAGATGCTGACTAGTCTTCCTGTAGAGAGGTAGCTGTCCTACTCTCCAGATGAGATGGGAGACCACATAGCCAAGATCCTATGGCTGAAGGTAGCAGCCCTAGATGAGATCCCTGACCATGATGAGACTACGCCTGGAAGAAAGGAAAGTCTTCAGGGAGGGCTCTGGATGTGGGGAGACGAGATGGCGTTTTGCGGGAAGGGTGGAAGAGGCAGGGGCAAGACCCCATTGACCAGGCTGTTCTCTGCTGGGGAGGTAAGCTAGTTAGGGAATATCCTTGCTATTACAGGGTCTCTGCAGCCTGATGATGGTCTTGGGGGTGCTGGGAGCCAACAGGGAACATCCTATGCCTGGGGGTAGGCAGAGCCTGGTGCAGTACTGGGCCGGGCCTAGCCAGGAACAATTAGCCACAAAAGTACCTGAAACAGTGAAGGGAGTAGCGTCTCCCCATGCTCCGTCCTATGTGCTGGTCTTGATGCCCCTTTCTCCCAAGAAGGTTCCAGACCCAGTCCTGCCTGCTCAGCTGGCCACCCTGCCCAGTGGGATGCTCTTCCGGAGGCTCTTGGTTTTCAGAAGGAATGAGCCCCACCCCCATCCTATGTTTTCTTCACAAGCCCACTAACTTGCCCTTATCTTGGATGCCTTCCCTTGTCATGCCCACAGGGAGGAAGAGATAGGTATGGTGGCAAATACTTCTATGACGGTGCTTGTCCCCTTCCTCTTCCTTACCCTCTACATTGAAGGGAAAAACAAAACTCACAGAGGGAAAGTTACAAGAGTGGCAGACATAGGTAGTTCCAAATGAAGTCATCATTGCTGCCAGAAGCTGCCAACTGAACTGGCAGCTGACTGCCCCTGGGGTCACCCAGGCTGGAGGGAACCCCACATGTTTCTTTGCAGATATCCCAAATAGGAGGAAGCACATTTTTGGCAGCTGGGGGGGATAAGGGGAATGACTCTGGTAAAGCTGACCATGGGGACCTCAGGGTGCCAGGGAGATTAGGATGGGACTCACCTGCAGTCAGAGAGGCCACACTGGGAGTAGCCTCAGGCCTGTGTGGCCGGGGAGTTCCGGAGTCTGTGGACAAGTCTAGGGTAGAGGCTGATGCTGAGGTGGGGCAGCTGATGACAGCTGTGGCAGGAGCCAATAAAGCCTGAGGCTTGGAGCAGAGGTCACTAGATCGCTGGAGAGCATCAGCTGACATGGGGTCAGGTGCTGTGGGGGCCACCACTGCAGGAAAAAAGTTCTCTCGGCTGTCCTTGGGGTGCTTGGGGGTGGTAGGTGTGTCCCCTGAGGCCTGTGAAGACAAAGGCAAGGTGAGGAAGGTCAAGAGGGCACCCCCATTACCATATACTGCCCTACTCCATGCCAGCCTAACCCAGTCCCAAAGGACATTTCATCTGGGACTACATGCCAACGTGGCACTATGGCATCACTCTGGTAAGTGCAGCCAACAAGATCCCCAAGCATTCTACCAGGGCACAAGTGACAGCAGTCTCTGGGACACAATCGAGCCATGTTGGTAGGGCCTCAGTGAAGACCTCTGGCTCATTTTTTTCCCCTGCCCTATAACAGTGCCAGCCTAGGAGGTGTCTGTCTGATTATGTCTCTGGGATGAATAGCGCAGTCTCAGGGCTGTATGAATGGGTGTCAGCTTGGGAGAGTGCCTTCCCAAGGACCACTGGCTGGAGAGTCTCAAGGGAAAACAAGTCCACGCTCCATTCCCCAACCTAAGGCCCTCAGGCAGATGCTTGGCCACTACCAAGCTTGGCCAAGCAGTTCCTTTGCTTGCAGCCTGGCCTCAGAGTGTTTACCACAGACCTGTGGTTCTCAAGGAGCAGGACCCTTAGAGGCCTTTGAGTCTTCATATAAACCCTTTGCCCTGGCAACTATTTGGGGATCTTTTGGCCACTCCTTTCCCAGAGCCCGGCCCTTTCAGGACAGGTGTGAAGATGCCTGACAGTACTTCAAAGTGAGGGAGGCAGTTGCTAATGGCAGGACTGAACCCCAAGCCCTCCAGCTCGTTCCCAGCACAAGCCCACTATACCGAGCAGCTCACTTTGGATAGTGGGAGTGCAGGAGTCACAAGCTTGCTGGTGGGCGCCTGGGTGCTTTAGGGTTATTTGCCTAACACCAATGAGCCTTTCTGACATTAGTTTTGCTTAAAAGGTTCCATCCCCTACTCCATGTAATGAGGACAAGCTCAAGCGTTCTGCTATGTAATAGGTGTTTAGGATAAGCCCTGAACTAGTGCTATGGGATGTTAGTTTGATGGAAGGTGGGGCAGGAGGGCGGACGTGGATCCTGGCCTTGGGGAACTACAGCAGTGCTGCATACTGGCCTAGGGGAACTACAGCAGTGCTGGATCCTGGCCTTGGGGAACTACAGCAGTGCTGCATCCTGGCCTCGGGGAACTACAGCAGTGCTGCATCCTGGCCTAGGGGAACTACAGCAGTGCTGCATCCTGGCCTCGGGGAACTACAGCAGTGCTGCATCCTGGCCTCGGGGAACTACAGCACTGCTGGATCCTGGCCTCGGGGAACTGCAGCAATGCTGGATCCTGGCCTTGGGGAACTACAGCAATGCTGGATCCTGGCCTTGTGGAACTGCAGCAGTGCTGGATCCTGGCCTTGGGGAATTGCAGCAATGCTGCAATGCAGTAGCGTTGGTGCCAGGTGGCAGGCAGAAGGAATAGTAAGTGCTACATTTCTTCCCTGTCTTCAATCAGGAGCAGTCTTGGCTGCAAACAACTGCTCTGAGCCTTTAATGATGTCCACAGTGCCCCCCAGCAATTGCCATAGCAATTGGGAGCCCAGAAAGCAAAATGTATACTCCCTAAGGGACCTTTGCCTCTTCCCTAATGCTGATCAGAAGTGGGTCCAGGACAGCTATGAATTCCCACCTCCCTTCCTCAAAGTAGAGGCTGTCCGGCTCTGTGGAGGAGGAGGTATGGGTGGGGTGGCTTTGGAAGCGATCCATAACAGCACCCTGTCTATAATCTTTATCCACTGGATGGTCTGGGATAAAAGGGAAAGACAGGAATCCTACTGGGGAACTNAGGGAGTGATTTTTTTTAATTCTGTATGTGTATGAATGTTACTGTCTGCATGTAGGTTCTTGCACCCTCACCCGTGTTGTGCAATGCCGCAGAGGTCAGAAGAGGGTCTCGGATTCCCCTGGAACTGGAGTTCTCCTGGAATTGGAGTTTCAGACGGTTCTCAGCCGCCATGTGATCGAACCCTGGTCCTCTGTAAGAGCGGTTGGTGCTCTTAACCACTAGGCCATCTCTCCAGCCCACCAGGAGTGGTATTGTAAGACCTGAATCTTGAGAGACAGGGAGACAAGACTCGATGCAAAAGCAAGAGGTTTTTTCTTCTGGCATGCCGGGGTTCACCTGTACAATGGGGAGAGGCAAACCCTGAGCAATCTCTGCATACAGTTTTTATATACTTAGAGCAGGGCAGGAATCAAACCCCAGTCTCCTGCATGACAGACAGGGATACTCAGCATGCTTGGGTCAGCAGGTGGCTTGGGGTCAGGGCCTTCAGGGTGGTTCTTCCTGGAATTATAACTGACTGTGGTTTTCTGTTATCTGCTGACCTAGGGAGGGAAAAGGCTCCAACCCCAATAAGTTGGCTTGAAGGCCTTTTATACAGGGTCTAGGGGAATCTTAGTGGGGTTTAGGTAACTTCTAGCCTTATTGGATAATAGCAGAGTTACAGCTCATGGCTAGGTCAGCCCACCTGCCCCCACATACCAAAGGTTATCTTTAGACACAGTCTTGGGACAGGAACAGAACCAGGTCTAGGGGAAATTTTCTTTATTGGTTCAGACCGGACCTGTTTCCCAAGCCTTGGATGTATCTGGTTGACTTCAGCCTGGGGGAAAGTGAATACCACTGGGCCTGTTTCTCAATGCCCCAGATGCATCTGGTGGACTCCAGCCTGGGGGGAAGTGAATGCTTAACCTTTGTCCAGAGTAGAAGTCTGGAATTCTCTTATCTCTTCATTCCCCCATTTTCTCTTGTTACTCGAGAGGCCAATCTTGGTCTCTCTTTGCCTAGCTTAGACAGAAGTATTCTAGTCTACATTATCATACTGCTTAGGCTGCTTAGGTGGCATGGATCGAGTTGGGTATGATGTGTCCTTAAGGTCATTAGCTGAATTGCCCTCAGTCTTTCTCTCATAAAGGCATGGATCGAGTTGGGTATGATGTGTCCTTAAGGTCATTAGCTGAATTGCCCCCAGTCTTTCTCTCATAAAGGCAACTAACCTATTCTGTATACATAGTCCTAGGGTTAGTAATAGAGCAACCAGATGGACAAGTTCACTGGCAGGTCCAGGAAGTCTTCAGCTCTCAGCTGAGAAAGAAACTGGCCCCTTTTGGTGGTCTTGACCCTAAACTGCCTAGCCAATTTTTACCTCCTACTTTTATCACATTACCCTCTGAGGAGGATACCCCAATTGCCAAGAAGGAATTGGGGCGCCGACTGCTCTGACTTCTTCCATACTAAAAAGGGGCATAGAAGGTGGCAACTGGGGTACTCCTGCTCAGTGGATCTATCTGAAAGACCCCCAAAAGTATAGTTAGAGAACAAAATCCTTGGCCAGTGCCTGTGAAGGTGTGAGTAGCTAGGTACGTTTTCTAGACAGGGAACCAGGAAAGGAACAGGGTGAATTAAATGTCCAACATAAAAGTCCTTTAGAATTTCTCAATGAGGGGTTCTGAAGCATCCATTGAGCTTCTTTTGTTCATTTGGCTATGGTGTCTGGACTCAGGATCTGCTTTCCAGCAATTTTCAATAGTCATGGTGTGAGTTTTCCTTAGGTGGTTGCTTAAAGAGAAAAAGGAAACTTTATTATTTGGTAACAACAGATCTCACATGACTTTAAATGACTTAAAATCTAGTGTTTGGAGGTGCAATCTTTCAGACTTTAAAGGAGATATGATTATCTTTTGTTTATACTCTTCCACTCTTCCTCTTGGGTGTCTAAGTCCATACAGTTAGCCCAGATTAACCATCTTTTGTTTTCTCAAGCTCAGTTGAGGATCTGGTCTTCAGGGGCCACTCAGACCTTTGAGGGGGAGAGGCTTCTGGCTCCTCTCAGTTTTTCATTTGCCAGTTCCATCCACATGAGGACAAAGTCCATCTACACAAGGACAAAGTCAGGTCTTTCTAGACCAGGCTTTCCTTTTGAAGACTTTCCTCTTTACAGACTGGACACTGGCTAGAGTCCCGTTAATGGGTCTCCAAGACCTCCCTACCTAGGAGGACTGGTGACTCACAATTGCAGGACATTTCAAGAGACGCCCCCAGATGTAGTTCCCCGGGATTGGTTGACCTCAGAGGGCAAGAAACAAAGTTGTTCCTTAGGTCCCTCAGCCGAATTGGTATGGGCATTTAAGTATGGTAGTTTTCCACCCAGAAAGGCTAAGTTACACTAGGCTAACAACTTTAATTACTGTATAATATTCTAGAAAAGGCTTTAATCGAATTAAACAATTTCAGGATTATTTTAAATGTAAAACTGTTCAACACAGTTACTACAAACAGGGACAATCCATTTCTTTTTCAGACCCTTTATCCTGATTTACAGTTTTCCCAGAAAGACAGGAGTTGTAACACATACCAGAAGATGGGAAATAAACTGATAAGGATTACCAAGTCCATCCAAACTCTTCTTTTGGACTGCATGCAGTTGGTTCAGGAAGATAGAATCTAGCTTTTTGAGTCAAATTATCTGGCTAGGTTAAAGGAAATATCAAAAGCAACTCTAGAAAGAAACATAAAGTACATTTTTTCAGTAGCCCTATGTAACCCACCATTTGCCTGTGCCCATTTAATCTAAACCTGTAACAGGGAGTCAGGTTCAAGCTAGGAGAGGACTGAAAATTAACAACTCTATATTCACAATCCTATTCAGGCCACTAGTAAACCAGCTTGAGTATTTATACCAATTTAACTTAATACAGGTGTCTTATCATTTCACTAAACCTTGAAGTGTCATGTGATACACATATAAAGCTTGGACAAAAACTGAACACTTAAACCTTGACTAAATATACATTTTGATTTTTAAACTAGTTGACTGAAGCTTACAAATTTAAGCTTATTTATATAGTGTCTTTTTTTACCTGTCACAACAAACCTCCTCAGACTTTTATCACTTGCATTCTTCTTCATCATCTTCACATAAATCCTTACTAAAAGTACCTTTTTAACATCTTTTACCTTTTTAATACCATGAGACATAACATTCATAACCCTTAATTGTGCAGATTTACTAAGTAATTAACATTTGTTTCCCGTGTAACAAGATGGGACAGTTATCTCAAATACACTAGTATAAGCTGCGAGATGTTCAGGCCAGCTTGGCAGCAGATTTTGAATGACCAATTTTCTTTGAGTGCTTAGAGGTACTTTACCTAGGCCTGGCAAATGTCCCCACATGTGTAACGTGTGGAAATAAATTGCACCCTAGAACAGAAGTGATTATTCCTTAAAATGAACTTATAAGGACCAAGGACCATAGTGTAATTTAGCAGTTTTAGCTTACATGACAGTTTACTTGTGAGTGAACTTGATATCAAATAAATCATTAGCATTAGATGCAAGCCTATTCATTAAACAGCTCCATAAAACAAATGTTTAACTAGTTTCAAACCCAAAATTTCAGCACCTTGATGAAAACTCTAAATTACAGATGAAAACCTAAATCAGAGTAAAATATGACTCTTAAGTTTATAACAGTCAACATAGCACTTTAATCTTCACAATTTATACAGTACTGAGGTCGTCCAGCTGTGAGGCAAATTTTCCTATTTTTAATTTAGGATTAAATTGGGTCAGTTATCTGAGATCTCCTGAGGCCAGCGGAAGGAAGAGCAGGAGACAGGTAGGAACTGGGTGCCTCGGCAAGGCTGATTGTTGATCCCTTAATCCAGCTGTCTTTGGCTTGATTGGCTTTTGTGGCTGTGGGGTCGGAGTTATCCTCCCAGCTGGGATTAAAGGTGCTGTCTTTGGCTTGATTGGCTTTTGTGGCTGTGGGGAATCCGCCGGCCTCTGCCTCCCAGTGGCTAGGATTAAAAGGGTATGCCACCACACCCAGCTATTTATTTTTATTTGTTTAAAAAAAAAAGTGAGTTGGGTGCTGGGTGTGGTGGTTTGCACGCCTTTAATCCTAGCACTTGGTAAGTCAGATGCAGGGCGGATCTTTGTGAGTTTCAGCAGCCTGATCTACAAGCGAGTTTCAGGACACTGGGTCTGCAGGGAGACCTGTCTCGAACAGACCAAAAAATAAAGTAAATAAATAATCAATCCATAAGGTCGTACTAAATACTAATTAATTCAGTTTCCGTTCAAACAGTGATTAAACATCTAGTCTTGCACTAATTCCAATTTCTAGGCTCCTTTATATCTTTTATATGGATATATTAGTTTTTTTTTATTTTTTATTTTTTAGTTTATTATATCTTTGTATGTGTATAAATGTATTGTCTGCATGTAGGTCTGTGCACCCGTGTGTCGTGAAATGCCGCGGAGTCAGAAGAGGTCTGGATTCCCCTGGAACTGGAGTTTCTCCTGGAATTGGAGTTCAAGATGGTTCGTCAGCCGCCATGTGGGTGCTGGGATCGAACCCGGTCTCTGCAAGAGCGGTTGGTGCCTCTAACCAGCTAGGCTATCTCCCTAGCCCCCGCGTATTTATTTTTAGTTTTAAAATATGTGGATGAAGTGTATTGTTGGCATGTATGTAATTGTCCCATTGCATGCAGTGCCTATGGAAGAGAAAGGGTGGTCAGATCCCTGGAGCTAGAGTAATGCAAAGGTGCAGTTGATGGCCATTGTCAGGTGCTGGGATTTAGAAAATAACTGGGTCTTTCTCAAGAACAGTCAGTGTTCGTATACTGGCTGAATCCATCTCTCTAGTCCCTTTGTAACATTATCGTTTTTGTTTTTCTTTTTTTTGGTCTTTTGAGCGAAGGGTCTCCCTTGTACCTCCGTGGCCTGGACTCAATATGTAGACCGGGCTGGCGCTTGAATCATAAAAGATCCACACTGCTCCCGATCCTCCTATGACTGGGTTAAAGGTATGCACCACTACACCTACTTACAGGAACTTTTCTTACGTTGATGGTGTAAGCAGTATAAAATAGTATTTTTCTTCCACAATAAAAATCCTTTCATAGTCAAATAGAATTTCATAATCAGAATAGTTTTGGTATTCTTATACCCCCACCCAAAAAAAAACAACCAAGAAATTCCAATGCCTTTTAAAAAAAAAAAAAAAAAATTAAATTAGTGTGCATGTGTGCTATCTGGCGTGAATGTAACTAGAGCTAGTCTGAGTCTTGGCCCCTGCCCCTCCTCAGAGGTGCTTTGGGAGCATTTGTTGGGAGGGGAAGTCTATGATTGCAGTCTTTGCACCTCCAAGAGGCTTGGTTTGGGTTTANATTGTATTGCTTCCTTTCACCATGTTTTAGGCTCTAACAAGCCATCTGGGTTTCGAAACCATTTTTTGTTCGTTACCACAAGGGCAACTGGCAGGTTTTCAGAAAGGCAAAGACGAAGCTTTCCTCTTTTCTCCATTCCTGGGGGTGGGGTGATAATGGGGGGAAGGCCCGCAGGTAGAGTCCCACACCTGCTTGTGGAATGCATTTTTTTGATTTGTGCCCTTACTAGATGGTATTTTGCCAGGACCTCTGCTGGGCTGGATGAGGAAATAAAACTCTGGAATGGAAGTCTGTCAACATGCATTTTGACTATTCAGTTCTTGCCAGTATCTGCTAAAAAAAGCCGTGAGAGCTTGCAGAGTTTCGTTTTCTTCCTTTCTTTTTATTTTTGGTACCACTTTGGTACCATACAGTGTTATATTGCCAAGTGTTCTGTTTGTATTGTTTGTTGTTGTGTTGTTTTGTTGTTTTCTTTTGCCAAGACGGGTCCTCACAAAGAATCTAAGAATATAACCTCACTAAATAAACCACAAGCACACCCCCAGGCTGGTGCCTTTACTTGAAGTAATCCTCCTGTATTAGCCTCCTCAAAGGGTTAGGTAGCCTCTCAGTGTTAGTACCTGGAGGTTATGAGTCGCCATACTCAGGCTCTCTTTAGGTTTGAACCTGCTTCAATCATCATCATCTTCAATTCTTTCCTGATCTTTTGTTAAGTGGTTAGTATATGATAATAGCAATGAGATCACTCAACTGGGGTTATGCTTGGAAAATATCAGTTAATAAAATGGAGAGGAGAGCCGCGAGTTGAGGTGTGAACAAGTAGTCACTTCAGGCTCGCCTTTTGCCCCTTATAGGGCCCTGTGACTTTAGGAAAATCTTTGAATCAATCATCTTTGAGCCATAAGTTTATGGGATATATGTATGCATGTAGGAGGTATTTTTGTTGTGGAGATGTGGAGGACAGGATCTTTTCTTTTTCTAGGCCCAGGTAGGCCTTAACTTGCAGTCCTCCTGCTTCAAGATCTCATTCCTGTCCTAGTGTGCACTGCCATGCCCAGGCTGAGTCATAGTTTTATGTCTAAAGATGAGGATATAAGTATAGCTTTGCCTAAGGTTGTATTGAGAATCAAATGATGGAATAGAAAATCAAGTACTAAGACAATTGTCATTATAATCACATTTTTCTTTTTTTCTTCTTCTTCCATTTTTTTTTTTTTTTATTTTATTTTAATAAAACATTTTAAATAACAAAGAAGGACTTGTCACAGAAAATTTTCCCTTCCTGGGAGAGCATCGCTTGCCCTCACTCGATCGATGTGACGCTGCCCACATAACTTCAATTTAGGGGAGGTCTAAGGCGATTTTATAATGGTTTTCTTTCCTATTCCTGCAGAGCGAGTTGGGGAGATCATCACAGGATCCTTTTGGCCTCGCTCACATTTATCCCACCAGGATCCTCCATACCACATGGGTGCCAGTGGAGGAGGGGGAGGGAAGAGAGAGAGACAGAAGACAAAGAACGATGCCCTCATATCAGAACTCTCGCAGACCTTTGAGCCAAATAGGTGAGGCTGCTGCTGGCCTGGGAGGGTCTCTGGATCCCAGCTCTGCTCGGGTTCAGTGCAGGGCATCGTCTCTTGGGAGGCATCTTATGTACTAGTTGTTTGTGGCCGGGCCATTCTGGGTCTGCTCAGAATGAAAGTCTTAATTAAAATGCAAGACTTTTGGGGCTAAGTATTAATTTGTTCTAAGAGTGGCTGAAGTTACCCACATTTATTGAGAATTAAGGGGTTGAAGGTTCAGCAGTGCTTAGTGTGGGTTTCTTTGAATTAAGACTAGTTAAAGTAAGAAGACTGAAGATACATGTCTCTGAATGATGGCAAAGTAACAATCTTCACACCCTTAACAGAAGACCAAAGGAGGGAAAAAAGAGGGAAACGGAAAACTAGGAGTCCCTTGAGGTCAGGGAGAAAGAGTGGCTCAGTTGGTTTAAGTGATCTCACTGCATCGCTTTCAAAGAGCAGCTCCCGGGTTCCTGTCCCGAGCCCACCACATCAGGTGCCCTCAACACAACTGCTTGTGACTCCATTTCCAGGGGATTGCTCATTCTCTGGCCTCCATGGAGCCCCTGAACACGTGTGAAAACTCATACAGGCACACATAAACAATAAAATAACAATAAATCTTTAAAAACAAATAATGGCCTTGTGATGTAGGTTCCCTGAGGGGAATCTATTAGAAGGCCTCTGGTAACTACTATAGTCTCTTAGAGTCACATAAGTCTGGTTTACAGGTGAAGCTAAAGCAGAACTCCAGGTTTTGTAGCAGTAGAACTGACTTGTAAAAAGTATTTTGTTATTTTATTATCACATTTTATTGTAATATTGCCTGGTCGTATGTAAGTGAACCATAAGTGCACCTGTGTAAGGGTAACAATGCCCACAGAGGTCAGAAGAGGGCAGTGGATTCCCGGAACTGGCGTTTATGGATGGTTGTTAGCCACCATTGGGTGCTAAGAATTAGAACCCCAGTCTTTTTGTAGAGCAGCGCAATACTCTTCCCGAGTTGACCATCCTCTCCGCCCCCAGAACTGACGTTGAAAACAGGTACATGGTTGAACGATTAACCATCACCGAGCTTGTTTATATAATTTCCCAAATGCAGGCCACCTTTTCATTACAATGATCTTTTCCAAGATAAAATCTCTCAGTTTGCTGCCGAAAGTCATCTTTGGCTTCCTGTTGCCCTCAGGCCAGAGCCCACACTCCTTCCACAAAAACACAAGGTGCTCCTTGCTCCGAGTTCTGCCTGTCCTTCCAGCCTTGCTCCCACTGCTCTTGCCTATGCTCCAGTGACGCTGTATTATTTGCCTGTTTTCAGTCCTGCGCTCATTTAGGGTCTGGTCTATTCTAGTCTTTCTCTTATGCTGTGCCTTCTGTGTTTTGCCTGACAAACATCTAATCTCCCTTTAAGGCTCACGTATGTTTTCTGCAGTACCTCAACTTTTGAAGGTGAGGTGCCATGGAAATGACAGACCTTTCTCCAGTAGGTCTCCACTAGATTCATCTAGAATTTTGAACTTAAAAAAAAAAGTCTTTGGCCGCAGGGCAGGGTGGCACAAGCATACCCACCTTATCAGAGGCACTGGGAGGCAGAGAACATGGGCAAAGGCAGGGTGGATCTCTGTGAATTAAAGTGCAGCCTAGGCTAATACTGATACTGGAGTGAGTTTTTCCAGGACAGCTGGGGCTAACGGGAGACCTGTCTTGAAAAAGACAAAAAAAAAAGACTGTCTTTTAAGCTGGCATGTTAGGGCGTACACTTTGATCGCCTGCACTTGGGAGGCATAGTATGCAAATCTCTAAAAATCCCTGTGAAGTTCCCATTCTTCCACGCGCATGCTGGATCTCCCGGTGTCCTGAGTAGCTTTGTCCCTCAAAAAACAAGAAGACAAAAAAAACAAAACAAAACAAAACAAAAACAAAAAGAAAAAACAAAAGAAAAAACCCAAACAGCACCAACAAAATCACAGAAATTAGCAAACATCTCTCAGTAATAACATCTGACAGAGCATTAAAAAAAAAAAAAAAAAAAAGACAAGAAAACAAAACAAAACATAACTAAACAAACAAAAAACCTTTTCCCAAACAACTGTAGTGGTATCCTTGCAAGTGATGTTTGTGTTTTATGAATTGTTTTTTTTTTGTTTATATACCACCATGTTCTTTTGTTTTATAATCCCATGAGTTTCTTCTCTTCCTTCGTCTTGACTCACTATACTCTTACGTCTGCCAGTCATTATAGAGCCCTTAAATGCAGTTACTGGACTCTCAGCAAATAAATATTTGATTCTAATTCTTGATGAAGCGGAATACCAATCAGTAAAAAGCCACTTGGTGTGGGGGCTAGATATGAAGTATAAGGGCCAACAGTGGGAGAGTGTTTACCTAGCATGAAATGAGATGTTTGTCTGTTTCCTCTGGAAAGAGTTGTAGAGGTTGGTCTGAAAGGCAAGGCACCCCGGCAGCCTTTACGGGGTATGTAATCTGAAGATCAAGAGTGGAAGTGTTGTAACAAACACCCTGGCCAGGGGCCGGTGGTCGGCCTCCCACCCTGTCATTCACAGTCCTTCACTCGGCAGCAGGGTGAGGTGTCGGCGATACATCTCAGGTTTGATGCTCATCCCCAGTCCGTCTGCCTTGTCCTTTTTTGTGTCCGGGTATTCTGGCGGCCTCATACCTGCCCCCTTTGTCTCCCCCTCTCGCCCCTCGCGTCTCCGTGTGACTCATTGCCTTTATGACGCACTTCCTCTCCTCTTCCAGCCCCACCTTCTTAACAGGCCCTGTCTTCAGCACTCTCGGCCTGGACGGAATTCTTCCCTCTGCACCCCACGAGGCTCCGCGTCGCACTTCGACCCCCCACAGCCTCTTCGAACCGACCTGCCCCCCCCTCCCACACCCTGACCTTGGGAGCGTTTCATGGTTCACTTCTGTGTCCATTCCCGAACCAGCCTCATCATAACACAAAGTTGTACGGCACCAAGCCGCCCCGAAAACCATGCGATTTAAAAAATTTTCAGCCAGTTAACTAACTTTTTAGTGTCCTTTATTATAGTAAATAGGACTATTAATTATGGTTCGTGTCTTTTTGAGATAGTGTCCCGTAGCCCCGAGCTGGCCTGGGAAACTTAGCTATGTAAGGCTACTGGCCCTTGATCTCACAAGTCTGCCTGGGTCAGCCTCCCAATTGCCTGGAATGGAAAGGCATAGACCCTCCCTTGCCGCAGATTTTAATTTTTTTTGAGACAAGGGTCTCCCTATAAGCCCCAGATGTCCAACTGGCCTGGACCATCATGATGGCTTTAGGACCACCTGGCCTTTAACTCAGAGAATTCAGAATTTCCACCACTCGACCAGGCGTCTGCCTCCCAAGTGTTAGGATGTAAGGACGTGTGCCACCATGCCGGCCTTAAAGAGGGTATTACCTGCTATGTGGTGCTGGAATCAAACTGGGTCTCTGCAAGAGCAGCAGTAAGGCGCTTGAACTACTGAGCCATCTCTCCATCCCCGCAAGATTTTAGTTTTTTTATTTTGAGACAAGCTGACCTTGAAGTATGCTTTGTAGAGCAGAATGTTGTGCCTCATCTCAGAATCTCAGAACTCTGGGGGGGAGGCCGCCTGCTGCACCACCATACTGCATTGTCCAATTTTTAAATATGAATAGGAAATCAAGGATGATCAGACGTTTGGGGAAGGCTTCAACGTGGAAGACAGAATTCAGATCCTTTTGTAGAATATTTGGGGATACAAATGAATTCTTTGAAAGAAAACATAAATATGATAATCATGCTAATTCTAGTCAAAGTTTGTCAGAGATTTAAATTAGATAAACCTGTGCTGTGAACCTGATAATGACTGATTCAGGTCCAGTGACCGATTTTGTTTGGGGGGGGGGTTGTTTAGAGGCCAGGCTGCGCCGCACACGCTACCTAACTAAGACTGACATATTGAAACTACTTCCCCATATTTCCCTCTGCCTCACATTCATCCAGTGCTGACGTTATGGCATGGAGCCACCACAACCATGTTTTTGGTACGGGAAATTGGTAACGTGAGGTTAAAGCACCTATCCACCATCTTAGAGTTACATTTCAGTGCGGAGTGTTAGGTAAGCACTCTAAATGGAAATATATCTCCCTCAGTCTGTATCCAAATTTTGTAGTTCATTTGGCAAGTGAAGAAATCACATCACTGGGGGATAGCTGGGAATGACATGACGGGAAAGATGAATGATATGACCAAGACCAATATGATAACGATTGTGCATGGGTGATGGGCGGTGGGGGGGCAGGGGCGCACTCTCACGTCTCGGACTCTCAGGCCTATAGAATTTGTGTGGAGACCAGAGCACATTATGAGAGAATTCTCTCCTTCTGACTTTATGAGGGTTCAGGGGATCAACTTAGATTGTTAGGCTTTGCAACAGTCACTTTTTCCCAGGAACCATCTCACCAGCACCCTGGGACTTTTGATTTTGAGACTGGTTTTTGAAATAATTAGTTACTAACTCTGTGCCACCTTCTGTAACCCCTTTCTAGCAGGATTGAAGGCAATATCAAGTGTGGAAGTGTCTGATGGGAAAGTCTTTATACTGTTTTATACTGTCCTACTTATGTAGATCCCTAGGAATGTGCCTGTCTACCCCCAGCAGTGTAACTTAACAGTATAGCCAAGAAAATAGACATACTTTTCTTGTCTAAATCCCTTCAATAAATTTAATGTCTGTTAGCAAATTAAGGTCGAGGATAGAGCCAGGTCCCTTGGAGCAACTTAGGACAGAGTTTCAGAAATATGACCAGTTTGGCCAGGTGTGGTGGCGCAACTTTAAATGTAAGTCCCACACTTGGGAGGGGCAGAGGCAGGTGGATCTTGTGATGTTCAAGGCCAGCCGGTCTACAGAGTGAGTTCCAGGACAGCTGGAGGCTACAGGGAGACCCTGTCTCAAAAAAGACAAAAAAAAAAAAAAAAAAAAAAAAAGGCGGATCTTTGTGAGTTCAAGGCCAGCCTGGTCTACAGAGAGAATTCCAGGAGAGCTGGGGCTACAGGGAGACCCTGTCTCAAAAGACCAAAAAAAAAAAAGAAAAATTACCTAATATATTCATATATTCCATTGAGCATTAAGAATCCTAGTTTTACAAAGAAGAAATGTTCCAGCCGGGCATGGTAGCGCACACCTTTAATCCTAGCACTTGGGAAGCAGAGGCAGGCAGATCTTTGTGAGTTCAAGGCCAGCCTGGTCTACAGAGTGAGTTCCAGGACAGCTGGGACTACAGGGAGACCCTGTCTCGAAAAGACAAAAAACAAAACAAAACAAAACAAAACAAAAAAACAAAGAAGAAATGTTCCAAAATATCAACTAATTTGCTCTGTCATTTGGTTAAAGGTCAAAAGCGGTTTGTTTAAGGTATCAAAGTAAATTATTAGTTAAGCAAAAAATAATAAAATGCTACCTCATAAATAGATAATGCTTTAAAATACAATAAAAACATGGGAAAGTGAGTATTGGGCTTGGAATAGGAATACCAAGTTCTAATTTGGGCTGTACATTTCTTTTTTTTTTAATAGCATTTACTTTTATTTTTTTAATTAATTAATTTTTATGTGTATGAGTGTACTGTCTGCATGTAGGTTTGTGCACCCGTGTCATGCAATGCCCTGGAGGTCAGAAGAGGGCGTCAGATTCCCCAGGAACTGGAGTTAAAGACAGTTCTCAGCTGCCATGTAGGTGTTGGGGATTGAACCCGGGTCCTCTGCAAGAGCAGTCAGGGCTCTTAACCACTAGGTCATCTCTCCATGGGCTGTACATTTCAAACTATAATATAAACCAAGTCCCTGTCCCTTTCTTGGTCTTAATCTCTTTACCTAAAATACAACAATACATTAAACATCTTTGGGGTCCAGTGGGGATGGTGGCACACATCTACAATCCCAGTACTTGATAGGCAGGAAGATCATAATTTTGAGGCCAGCCAAAGAAAGGGGGGTGGGTTTAAGACCAGGTATGAAGCCTTATACCTATAATTCCATCAGGGATCAGGTAGGAAGCTGAGGCAGAGAATCACAGTGAATTCAAGGTCAGTCTGGACTAGGAAGCACTATGGAAACAGCTCAGCAGAAGGGGGCTTGCCTATTATTCACAAGGCCTTAAGTCTGATCCTCAGTACTGGGAAAATAAAGTCAGTTGTACTAGTGATCTTAAGTAGCCCAAGAACTAAGATTCTACTGGACATAGAGATTTTTTTTTTTTTTTTTTTCTTTTAGAGACAGGGTCTCCCTGTAGCCCCAGCTGTCCTGGAACTCACTCTGTAGACCAGACTGGCCTTGAACTCACAAAGATCTGCCTGCCTCTGCCTCCCAAGTGCTAGGATTAAAGGCATGCGCCACCACGCCCAGCCTGGACATGGAGTTTTTATTCCCAAGGTTCACTTGTTTCTTCTAGTTGTAGCTCAGGACTAACAGCTTATCTCTATCTGCCCATCAGCCATTTCTATGCCAGAAGCATTTTCATAGCACAGCTTACCACCTGTGCTAGATGCTTCATTACGTGTAAAGCTGATACCCTGCTTTGCTAGAAGGCTGGTACACAAATGTTACCTGGGGATGAATAAATCATTCCAGTTGTGTTGGGTTGCAAATATTAAGGGCAGCACCTGCAGTTTTGAAAGCAGATGGTCTTACAGAGACAGATGACTTGGATCCTATCTGATTTTCCTAAGGCAAGCAGGTCTGAATCAGCAGGAAGTCTGGGGGTGGGTGAGGGGGAATGCCTGAGTAGAGCTAGTATCCAATGATGAGGAAAGATGACAGAAATGCTCCTGTGGTTTCTTTCCATAATGAATGAACCTATCAGGAGCTGCAATTACCAGAATCCCAAGCTCTTGTGTTTATGCCTACTCATCAACTTCTAAATTGTTTTCTTTTAGTACAATACTTCCCTGCTTGATTACAATACAAAGGTGAGCTCAGGGAGAAAGCCTAGTTCAGCCCTGGCACAAACAAGGACATAAGATTTGCTGACCAGAGGGATGGCTCAGAGGTTAAGAATGACTATTGCTCTTGGAGAGGACCTGAATTCAGTTCCCAGCACCCATGTGGGAATGCTTAAAATCATCTGGAACACCAACCCCAGGGGATGTGACACCTGTCTGGTTTCCACCAGCACGTGCATGCAGACATCGACATACATATACATAATCAAAAATAAATCATTTTTAAAATGATGAAAGTTTTTTTTATTTTATTTTATGTGTATGAGTATATAGCCTTTATGCATGTAAATGCACCTGTGTTATGCAATCCCCTAGGAGATCAGACGAGGGCATCAGACGAGGGCATCAGATCCCTTGGAACGGAAGTTATACATCGTTGTTAACCACTATGTGCGTGCTGAGAGATTCGAACCTGGGTCCTCTACACTAGCAGCCAGTGCTCCTAACTGCTGAGCCATCTCTCTAGCTAAAAAAAAAAAAAAGAATGAAAGAAAGAAAGAAAGAGAAAAAAATATCTGCTGACTAAAACAAATTTGAAAAACTGATAAAAACAAACCAACACATTTGATGACAGTAGAATAAATTTGATGTTGATAATAGTAGGTATACCATAAATATAGGTTTAATTCATGAAGTTATATGCAAGGCCCCATTGTGTTGTACATATACTCTTATTTAATTCTCAAGACAGTTTTTCTTTGATCTCCCTTTATAGATAAGAAAGTTAAAGCTCAAATGTCAGATACAGCAGGTGTGGTAGCGGCATATGTCTCTAATCCCAGCATTTGGGAGGCAGAGGCAGTTGGATCTCTGTGAGTTCAAAGCCAGCCTGGTCTACATACTGAGTTCCAGGATAGCTGAAGCTACAAGGAGACCCTGTCTCAAAAAATAAAAAATAGCTTTGTCTTTTTTTTTTTTTTGTCTTTTTGAGACAGGGTCTCCCTGTAGCTCTGGCTGTCCTGGAACTCACTCTGTAGACCAGGCTGGCCTTGAACTCACAGAGATCCACCTGCCTCTGCCTCCCAAGTGCTAGGATTAAAGGCGTGCACCACCACGGCCAGCCTAGCTTTGTCATTTTTAGTTTTGTCAGATGGAGCCACCACAGCTTCTCCATCTTCCATGTCATCTTCATCTGTACTGAACCACATAAGAAGTTAGATACTCTGCCAAGATCACACATCAGATCAGCTCATGAAGTTAGAACCAAATCCTTAAGAGTAAATGACTCCAAAGCCCTATGCATTTTGTGTGTCTAATGGTCTTGCTATTCCTCAAAACTTAGCTAGTTTCAATCTCTGGATCTTTGGACTTTCTCTGCTCTGAATTCTTCTTCCAGATCTAGGCTTTTCTCCACCCCCTTCCAAATGCTAGAAATCAACTAAAGGCCTTACACATAAAGGGAAACAATCTACTGCTGGTATCAGATCTCCAGCCCCCATTTATTTTTAATTGTGCTCATTTATTTGGTGGAGTTTTTGCTTTCTGCTTTTGTTTCCTTGACATACTAGGGATGGAACCCAGAGCCTCCCACATGCTAGGAAAGTGTTCTACCACTGAACTACACACCACACCCTGCCTCCTTCTACCATGGCTTTCTACTTTAGATCCTTCAGGTCTCTAGTCAAACACACTCTCTTCAGAGGAGCAGCTCTTGATCATTCCCAAATAAACTATCTCCCTAATCTTATGATGCTAATATACTACTTTTTGGGGGGTCTTTTTGAGACAGGATCTCCCTTTAGTCCCAGCTGCCCTGAAGCTATGTTGACCAGGCTGGCCTTGAACTCACAGAGATCTATCCGCCTGCCTCAGCCTCCCAAGTGCAGGGATTAAAGGCGAGTACACCACCACACCCAGCACTACTTAAACTTTTTTATTAGTTTACACTCAAGTCTTCTCCACGAGAATGGAAGACCTGAGGGCTGAGACTTGGTTAAAGCTGTATGCCCAGCATACATACATACATCATACATACATACATACATCATAGCAGTGACTGGCATGAGAGGTACTTAAATAGTCCTTCAATAAAGGTCTGATTTCTATGTGCTCAGAATCATAGGACTCTAGAATATTAGATAATATTGTAATTAATACATATTAGAAAAAGCAGAGACTTTATGATCAGGCAGTCCTGCATTCAAGGCTCTCACTGACAGTGATCATATGATGGTGGAAAGGTCTTGAACCTTCTTTAATCCCTCTACCTGTAATAAATACACAAGTAGCTGGGCGTGGTGGTGCATGCCTTTAATCCTAGCACTTGGGAGGCAGAGGCAGGAGGATCTCTGTGAGTTCAAGGCCAGCCTCGTCTACATAGCGAGCTCCAGGCCAGCTGGGACTAAAGGGAGACCCTGTCTCAAAAAGACCAAAAAACCAAAACAAAACAAAAATAAACCCCAGAACAAAACAAAACAAAAAAAGCCCACAAGTGCTGGGCATGGAATTCTAGCACTTGGGAGGCCAAGGCGGGTGGATCACTGTGAGTTCAAGCCTAGCCTTGTCTACATAGTGAGTTCCAGGTCAGATGGGGCTACAGGGAGACTCTGTCTCAAAAAGACAAAACAACAACAAAAATACAAACAAACAAACAACACAGACATATAGATAACAGGGCTGCAGAGATGAATCAATGTTTTGCTTTTTTTTTTTTTGACTCAATAGTTTTCAGAGTGCATATTGCTCTTCCAAAGGATCCAGGTGGTTCTCAACATCAGGCAGCTCACAACTGCCCATAACTCCAGTTCCAGGAAATCCAACACTTCTGGTCTATGGGAGCACCTGCACTCGTGTACATACTCATATTAAAGACAAAATAAATATTTTTGAGGAGGTTCTTTTTGAGACAGGGTCTCCCTGTAGCCACAACTGGCCGGAACTCACTATGTGGACTAGGCTGGCCTTGAACTCACAGAGATCCTCCTGCCTCTGCCTCCCAAATGCTGGGATTAAAGGTGTGGTGGCACACACACCACAACTCACTAAATTTTTTTTGGGGGGGGTCTTTTCAAGACAGGGTCTCCCTGTAGTCCCAGCTGTCCTGGGAGTCCCAGCTGTCTGTAGACCAGGGTGGCCTGGAACTCACAAAGATCCGCCAACCTCTGCCTCCCAAGTGCTAGGATTAAAGGCATGCGCCACCATGTCCAGCTAAAGTAAATATTTTTTAAGGAACATAGGTAATGGGGCTGGAGAGATGGCCTAGTGGTTAAGAGCACTGACTCCTCTTGCAGAGGACCCGAGTTCCATCCCCAGCACCCACATGGCGGCTGAAAACCATCTTTAACACCAGTTCCAGGAGAATCCGATGCCCTCTTCTGACCTCCGAGGCATTTCACGACACGGGTGCACAGACCTACATGCAGACAGTACATTCATACACATAATAAATAAATAAAATTTTAAAAAAGAACATAGGTAATACAGATTTGTTATGACTATCTGAGTCTGTAATTCCATGAAAATTCTTTGTGCAAACTATAAATGTTACTATGTACAAACACGTTACTATATACAAACAAGTCAAGCCCTTTACCTCAGGTATTGCCCTAAGGCCTAAGAAGGTGAAGTTTATTACCTAGAATCAGGAACCCACACAAGAACACCTGGCATTACCTACATTTACTACGTGCCCTTTGGTATTCTACTTTCTCTTGGTCCATCCTCACTAGCCGTTCCTTTATCTTCTCAACTTTCCAGTGTCACAAAGGTCTATGTGGTAAAAGCTTAATCCCAAAAGTGGCACTACTGGGGAATTGGTGGTAGATGAGGCCTAATCAGAGAGTCCTCAGGTAACTTGTAACTGTGCCTCACAAGAGGATGGGAAAGCCCTGGTTGCATTCTCTCACTCTGCTTCCTGGTTTAAGATATAAATGATTTTCTCTGCCACATGTTCTGGACATATGGTGCCACTCTCATTCAGTCTAAGATCCAGGGACCACCAGACCTTCGTAAATTAACTGCCCAGGTATTTTATTATTATGATATGAAGCCAATTAATACAACTTCAAGTTTATATCTCCAGCTTTCTCTTTTCTAAATTTCAGATATTTCCAGATATTGTATTACAGTCAGCTGGGCATGGTGGCGCACGCCTTTAATCCTAGCACTTGGGAGGCAGAGGCAGGTGGATCTTTGTGAGTTCAAGGCCAGCCTGGTCTACAGAGTGAGTTCCAGGACAGCTGGGGCTACAGGGAGACCCTGTCTCAAAAAGACCAAAAAAAAAAAAAAAAAGCCATATTTACCCCGTGTGGTGACCCACGCCTTTAATCCCAGCACTTAGGAGGCAGAGGTAGGTGGATCTCTGTGAGTTCAAGGCCAGCCTGGTTACATAGTGAGTTCCAGGATAGCTGAAGCTACTGGGATACCCTGTCTCAAAAAGACCAAAACAAACAAACAAATAAATAAATAAATAAATAAAATAGCCATATTCTAAAAAATGTGACATTGGGGGGCTGGAGAGATGGCCTAGTGGTTAAGAGCACCGACTGCTCTTGCAGAGGACCTGGGTTCGATCCCCAGCACCCACATGGCGGCTGAGAACCGTCTGTAACTCCAATTCCAGGAGAACTCCAGTTCCAGGGGAATCCGACACCCTCTTCTGACCTCTGCAGCATTGCCCAACACGGGTGCACAAACCTACATGCAGACAGTACATTCACACACATAAAAAATAAAATTAAAAAAAATTTTTTTAATTTAAAAAAGTGACATTGGGTGATTTAATCATTATGAAAACATTACAGAGTGTATTTATATAACTAAATCACTAGTCTATATAATATCACAGGATCCCAAATGTACATGAGCACACATTATCATGACATGAGAGTTTAAACTGAATGAACTCCTCCCAGTCTTTCCCATCTCTGTAAATGGAAACTCTAATCTTATACATGTTCATCTAATCTATCAGGAAATTGTCATCTCTACTTTCAAAATATATCCTGATTCTAACCATTTCTTGCCACTTTGACAGTAACACACTTGGGCCCTCATTACTGCTTTTTGAGCTGCTTTAAGAGCCTAGCAGAGCATGGTGGCACACTCCTTTAATACCAGCATTTGGAAGGCAGAGGCAGGCGGATCTCTGTGAATTCAAGCCCAGCCTGGTCTACAGAATGAGTTTCAGGCCAGATGGAGCTACAGGAAGACCCTATCTCAAAAAGATGGGGTGGGGGAAGAGCTTTCTAACCCTCTGCTTTCTGCCCTTAACACCTATCTAACCCATCTCCCTCTTTACAGAAACCAAATGACCCCTTTAAATTAAATTCAGAGCATGTCATCCACTCTGTTCAAAACTTTACAATGATTTCCACTCAGAGTAAACCTACAAGATGTCATAACCATCATCCCATCATCCACGACATACTGTTTCTAGTTCCTTCCCCCCAGCTGATCTTACCCCTGATAATTCTTGTTTGCTATATTTATCACCTTTCTCTATGCTTCATACTGCAGTAAAATTAAATTTTAGCAATATGTTATTTGGAAACCATTCTGAGATGGCCAAAAGCAGAGAGCAAGAAAAACGTGCCAAGCCATATTCATAATCTCAGCACTCAGGAACCTGAGGCAAGAAGACTTCTGTGAATATGAGACCAGGAAAGGAAGTCTGCAAAATCGTGTAAGTAAGTAAGTAAGTAAGTGTATTTTGCAGGGACATTCTTTGCTCTTGTTTCTTGATATACCAAGCTCAATCTCACATCACTTACAATTCTCTCCTGAAGTGTCTTCTCTCAGACTATCAATACCATTTTATTTCATTATGATCTCTACTCAACAGGGTACAGTGGTGCAGGCCTTTAATCTCAGCACTCAGGAGGTAGAAGTGGGCAGATCTTTGTGAGTTCAAGGCTAGCCTGGTTATATAGAATGTTCCAGAATAAAAAATCTTGACTCAAGGGGCTATAGGTATGTAGTTCAGCTTGTAGAGTGCTTGCTCAGAATCCATGAAGCCCTAAGCTCTATCCTTAGTGCCACCTGTATGCCCAACACTCAGGAGGCTGAAGCAGGAGGATCAGAAGTTCAAGGACTTCTTTGACTATATAATCAGTTTACAAAGAAAGTTTGCATAACTGTTGCATCTAAAACAGCTTCTTACCTTTCAATGTTCTCTCTCTCTCTCTCTCTCTCTCTCTCTCTCTCTCTCTCTCTCTCTCTCTCTGTCTGTCTGTCTTTTTGAGACAGGGTTTCTCTCCCTGGAGCCCCAGCTGGCCTGGAACTCACTCTGTAGACCAGGCTGGCCTTGAACTCACAGAGATCCGCCTGCCTATGCCTCCCGAGTGCTAGGACTAAAGGCGTGCGCCACCATGCCCGGCTGATTTCAGATTTTTAGTAACTGATCAGGCTAGGACTGACCTTGCACTTGCTGTTTAAAATCCAGGGCTCTTAGCACTCGGGAGGCAGAGGCAGGTGGATCTTTGTGAGTTCAAGGCCAGCCTGGTCTACAGAGTGAGTCCAGGACAGCTGGGACTACAGGGAGACCCTGTCTCGAAAAGACCAAAAAAAAAAAAAAAAATTAACATCCAGGGCTCTTTTTGCCCCCTTGTCTCTGTCTCTGTCTGTCTCACTCACTACCTCCGCTCTGGGACTCTACTTTCTCTCAGAGCTTCCAACCATCTTTTTATTTTATTTTTTTTTAATTTTTTTTTGTATGTGTATGAATGTATTGTTTGCATGCAGGTCTGTGCACCCGTGTCGTGCAATGCCGCGGAGGTCAGAAGAGGGTCTCAGATTCCCCTGGAACTGGAGTTCTCCTGGAATTGGAGTTACAGAGGGTTCTTAGCCGCCATGTGGGTGCTGGGGATCGAACCCGGGTCCTCTGCAAGAGCATCGGTGCTCTTAACCACTAGGCTATCTCTCCAGCCCTCCAACCATCTTTTTATTAATGAGCATAATGGAAACCTGGCTGAATTCATAAAAGCATCTAATAATTAATAAAGACTAAGGAATAATAAGAACACAGATTTATCATCATCAGATTAAGAAAACAATTACCAAAGCTATGTACCATAAAATTCATTATCCACACTTAATTTATTGGTCAGCAGTGCTCATCTATATAAAGAAAGGGCTAGGTCTTATTCCCAATAGGTAGGAAAAAGAAAAAAGAAAAAGGAATTCAAGAACATAGCATTTCAGAAACCAATCAAAAAAGATATAAGGAGAGCCCAGCGGCAGGAAGAGGGGAAGACAGGTAGGAACTGGGTGCCTTGGCGAGCTGATTGCTGATCGTTTGGTCCTGCTGTCTTTGGTTTGATTGGCCTTTGTGGCTGTGAGGTTGGAGTTATCCCCCCAGCTGGGATTAAAGGTGTGGTCTTTGGCTTGATTAGATCTAGTGGCTGTGGGGGCGGAGTTATCCTCCCAGCCGGTATTAAAGGCACGCTTGTGTGACTCTTGAGATTTGAGATCTCTTGAGCCCAGCGGCAGGTGCCGGGGCGCGGGCTGAAGAGCCCCCCCCCCCCCGCCAACTGAGATTACGAAGAAGGATCTGAAGGAGGCAAGCAAAGCACGCCTTCAACACAGTGAAGAGGCATTCAGGACTCACATTGGAATACAGGCAAGGAGAAGCCCATATGCCAGGATCACGAAGAAGAGACTACACTGGAAAGGTGCAGGATAATCCCACGCCAAGCTTTACCAACCCTATGGATGACTCCTGCAGTGGGATCCCCCCGGGGATGCCCCAGGACACAGACATCAGAAACACAATTGGGAACATACTTAAAGAACTACAAGATCATAAAGAACAAATTAAAGAACTAAGAAAAGAGAATGAGGACCGAGAGAGAGAGAATGACAAGCTCCGGAAGGAAGTAGAAACACTGAAAAGATCCCATGCTGAAAAAGAAAAAGAAACCAACCAGCAAACAAAAGAGCTACAAAAAGAGATCGAGAAGCTCCAAAAAGAAATAGAAACACTAAAGAAATCAGAAGAGGAAATGAAAAAGGAAATCAAACACTCATCCATTCAAGAGGAAAGGAATGAAAAAAGCCTCAGAAGCAGAATGGAGGAAGCAGAACAAAGAATATCAGACCTGGAGGACAACACAGAACAACTAAAAACCTCAAGGAAAGATTATGAAAAATTTAAAAATACACAAAAATGGAACAACCAGGAGCTGTGGGACACTATGAAAAGATCAAACCTCCGCATCATAGGAATAGAGGAAGGAGAAGAATCCCAAGAGAAAGGTATTGATCAGATCTTCAACAGAATAATAGATGAAAACTTCCCCAAACTAAAAAAGGACAAACCAATACCAATACAAGAAGCACATAGAACTCCAAACAGACAAGATCAGAAAAGAAATTCTCCACGCCACATCATAGTTAAAATGCTGGACACCCAAAACAAAGAGAAAATTCTTAAAGCGACAAGAGAAAAACAACAAGTGACCTATAAGGGGAAACCTATCAGAATAACAACGGACTTCTCACAGCAAACGATGAAGGCAAGAAGAACCTGGAGCAAAGCATTCCCAGTGTTGAGGGACAATGGATGCCAGCCCAGGTTACTATACCCAGCAAAAATGTCAATCATAGTGGAAGGAGAGAGGAAAATCTTCCATGACATAAACAACTTGAAAGAATACATGTCCGGAAAACCAACCCTTCAGAGAATACTTGAAGCAATCCAAAGAACAGAAGAAAGGAGCAACCAACCCCAGGCAACTAGAAGGAGAAATCAATAAAAGCATAACTGCAGAAGTAGAAACCTAAATCAAAACCGCAGATGGATAATAAGGCAAAAGGAAGCAACACAAACCTATCAGTCATAACCTTAAATATTAATGGACTAAATTCCCCAATCAAAAGACATAGACTGGGAGACTGGATTAGGAAACAGAATCCATCGATATGCTGTCTGCAAGAAACACATCTTACCTTCAAGGACAGGCACCACCTTAAAGTGAAGGGATGGAAAAAAATATTCCAAGCAAATGGTACCAAAAAGAAAGCAGGTGTTGCTATTTTAATATCGGATAAAATAGACTTCAAAGTAAAAGAAATCAGAAGAGACAAAGAAGGCCATTACATTTTCATCAAAGGAACAATCCACCAAGAAGATTTCACAATTATGAATATATATGCCCCAAATTCTGGTGCACCAAACTTTATAAAGACAATTCTCCAGGACCACAAGTCACAGACTAACCCCAGCACACTCATAGTGGGAGATTTCAATACCCCACTGAGTCCTTTGGATAGGTCAACAGGACAAAAAATAAACAGAGAGACATCTGAACTGAACGATATGATACACCAAATGGACCTCATAGACCTCTACCGAACATTCCATCCTAATACCAGAGAATACACTTTCTACTCAGCACCCCACGGAACATTCTCCAAAATCGACCACATCCTGGGACACAGAAGAAACCTCTACAAATACAAAAAGATTGAAATAATTTCATGCATCCTGTCAGACCACAGTGCAATGAAGCTCAACATCAACACCAGGACAAGCCCTCCTGCCTACAAGAACACATGGAGACTAAACAACACACTCTTGAATAATGAATGGGTCAAGGAAGAGATAAAGAAAGAAATAAAAACATTCCTGGAACTGAATGACAATGACAATACAACACAACAAAACTTATGGGATACCTTAAAAGCAGTCCTAAGAGGGAAATTTATAGCCCTGGGTGCCTACATTAGAAAAACAGAAAGAGCACAAGTGAATGATCTAACACTACAGCTAAAAGCACTTGAGAGGCAACAACAGATGAACCCTAAACGCAACAGACAGGAAGAAATAACAAAAATCAGAGCAGAAATCAATGAAATAGAAACAAAGAAAACAATACAAAAAATCAATGAAGCCAAAAGTTGGTTCTTTGAAAGAATAAACAAGATAGACAGACCTCTAGCCCAGTTAACAAAAAGAAAGAAGGAACAACTCCAAATCAATACAATCTGTGATGAAAAGGGAAATATCACAACGGACAAGGAAAAGATCAAGAAAATTATATGGGAATATTACAAGAACCTATATTCTACCAAGTTTGAAAATCTAGAAGAAATGGATGAATATCTGAAATCTTGGGAATCACCAAAGCTTGGCCAAGAGGAGACCAGCAGCTTAAACAGACCCATAACATATGAAGAAATAGAGGATGTAGTAAGAAGCCTCCCAACTAAAAAAAGCCCAGGCCCAGACGGTTTCACAGCAGAATTCTATAAAACATTTCAAAAAGACCTACAACCATTATTTCTGAAACTGTTTAGAAGTATACAATCAGAGGGAATTCTCCCAAATTCCTTCTATGAAGCCAACATCACTCTATTACCAAAACCAGGCAAAGATCCAACTAAAAAGGAGAATTATAGACCCATCTCCCTCATGAACACAGATGCCAAAATTCTAAACAGAATACTGGCAAATCGCATACAGACCCACATCAAGAAGATCATCCATCATGACCAAGTTGGATTCATACCAGAGATGCAGGGATGGTTCAACATACGAAAATCAATAAACATCATCAAACACATAAACGGAATCAAAGACAAAAACCACACCATCATCTCAATTGATGCTGAAAAAGCCTTTGACAAAATCCAGCATCCCTTCATGCTTAAAGTCCTAGAAGGAATTGGATTGGAGGGATCATTCCTCAATGTAATCAAAGCCATATACAGGAAACCCACAGCCAATATCATCCTAAATGGGGAAATGACGGAAACATTCCCTTTAAAGGTAGGAACTCGGCAAGGCTGCCCCCTATCACCACTCCTCTTCAATATAGTGCTTGAAACACTTGCTAGAGCAATAAGGCAAGAAAAGGATATTAAAGGAGTACTAATTGGAAAAGAGGAAGTCAAACTATCCCTATTTGCTGATGATATGATTGTTTACTTAAGAGATGCAAAAAACTCCACCAGAAAACTCCTAGAAACGATTAACAGCTTCAGCAAAGTGGCAGGATACAAAATTAACCTTAGAAAATCAATGGCCTTTCTTTACACCAAGAACAAGCAACTGGAGAAAGAATTCAAAGAGACCTTCCCACTCACAATAGCCTCAAAAACAATAAGATACCTAGGAACAAACCTAACCAAAGACACCAAAGACCTCTACAACAAAAATTTTAAACCCTTAAAGAAAGAAATTGAAGAAGACCTCAGAAGATGGAAAAACCTCCCATGCTCATGGATTGGGAAAATTAACATTGTAAAAATGTCCATTTTACCAAAACTCTTGTATAGATTTAATGCAATCCCAATCAAAATCCCCAAGAGTTTCTTCACAGGCTTGGAAACAAAAGTTCTTAAATTCATTTGGAGAAACAAAAGACCCCGAATAGCCAAATCAATCCTGAGTGAAAAGAGCTACACAGGAGGGATCTCTATACCAGATTTTAAACTATACTACAGGGCTATAGTCATAAAAACAGCCTGGTACTGGCACAAAAACAGACCTGTTGACCAATGGAACAAAACCGAAGATCCAAATCTGAGCACATACAATTTCAGCCATCTCATATTTGACAAGGGGGCCAAGAAACCACAATGGAGAAAAGACAGCATCTTCAGCAAGTGGTGTTGGCAAAACTGGATCACCACTTGTAGAAGAATGAAATTAAACCCCTACCTCTCACCCTGTACAAAAGTCAACTCCAGATGGATTAAAGACCTCAACGTGAAACCCCAAACTCTGAAGGTGATAGAAGAAAAAGTTGGCAGCAGACTACAAGACATAGGCGTAGGAAAAGACTTCCTAAATCAGACAGCAGCTGCACAAGAATTAAGGTCGACAATTGACAAATGGGACCTCATCAAACTCAAAAGCTTCTGTACATCAAAAGAAACAATCAAGGAAGTGAAGAGAAATCCCACAGAGTGGGAGGAAACCTTCACTGCAGATACATCTGACAAAGCATTGATTTCCAGAATATATAAACTACTCAAAAAACAAAGAAAAAAGAAAACAAATGACCCGCTCAATAGATGGAGCAAAGAACTGAACAGAGACTTCACAAGCGAGGAATTAGAGATGTCTGAGAAACACCTCAAGAACTGCTCAACATCACTAATCATTAAGGAAATGCAAATGAAAACCACTTTAAGATATCATCTTACTCCAATAAGACTGGCTAGGATCAAGAAAACAAATGATACCAAGTGCTGGAGAGGTTGTGGGGAAAGGGGAACACTCATCCACTGCTGGTGGGAATGTAAACTCGTACAGCCACTATGGAAAGCAGTGTGGAGAACCCTTGGAAGACTTGGAATGAACTTGCCACCCGACCCAGCCATACCACTCCTAGGCATGTACCCTCAAGACTCACCCCACCGCAGAGATACATGCACGGCCATGTTTATTTCAGCTCTCTTCACAATAGCAAGGAGCTGGAACCAACCCAAATGCCCCTCAACTGATGAGTGGATAGAGAAAATGTGGTACATCTACACAATGGAGTTCTATGCAGCAGTAAAGAAAGACGACATCATGAGCTTTGCAGGAAAATGGCTGGAGCTAGAGGACATCATGCTGAGTGAAGTAACACAGTCCCAGAAAAACAAACGACGAATGGTATCCCTCATCTGTGGATGCTAGTGCCAATTACCTAGTTGTAAGTATTTCTTGTGCATGGCCCCTTGAGCTTTTGTCCAAAGCAGTTGGGAGTGATGCATATTGGAAACAACAACAACAACAACAACAACAACAACAACAACAGAAAGGACTGCATCAAAGAACTGACTGAAACAGTGAACTTCTGCTCAAAACAGTCAACTTCCTCATGGAGAATATTGAAAAAGACTGAGAAAGAGATGAAAAGCATGTTTGGCAGAATGCATGAGCTCTGTGGGGTGGGAGAATGGGCAGGAACTTGGGTCTAGATTTGTTAAAAAAATAAAAATAAATTTATGTGAAAATAAATAAAGAAATCTAAGTGCTCCTAGCTGAAGATTTCTTTGAAGAAATAACCTTAAAGGCAAAAAAAAAGAAATCTAAGTGCTCACATCTTCATGAAGCAAAGCTAATTACTAGTATTTCAACAATGTCATACAGTTCTGCCCAGCCATATATTTGCAGTACCAGAATGAACCCCATCAAGAGTCTTATGGGATTTGACTATATTAGTGTTTCTATTTTAAATATGTGTAATGCAAACTCATGATTAGTAACTTGGGTAACAGAAAAGTTTATGAAGTAAAAGCACAGTGAAGCAGAACATGAAAATATCACAATCACATGAGAAATGAAATGAAGAAAAGTAAGCCATGTCTAAGGGTATTGGTCATGTGGACAGAGAATGGAGATCCTAAAGGTTTTTACTGTTAAACACACCATAGTATGTGAATAAGGCTGGTGAGTTACATATGCATACACAAAAAAGGCTTGCTTGTCAAGAAAAATATTTATTTATTGAACAAATATACTCACTAAACCAACCACTGCTAGAGGCAAGTAAATTCATGAGAGATAGGTAAAGATTTTTGCCCTCCTATAATTTATAATTTACATTTTATATTTATGGGAGAGACCAACAACTCAATAAGATATGAGTTAAAAAAACATTGTATTTGATTGGAACACAATGTGGAAAATAAAAAAAAAGAGAGAAGAATAGAATTACTACTGTGGTATGACCTTTGAGCATTAAAGAAATATGACCTATATCTCAACTGACAATGTTAGTTCCAGATTGTTGATATTCTCTCTGTTGTGAATGTCATCCTAAATAATGTAATGTCTATTTGTCTGGAACATTTCCAGTGTTTTTGTTTGTTTGTTTGTTTGTTTGTAGTTCCAGGTAATTTATTTCCTTTTTGGAAGAGATTTCCCCCCCTCTCAAATTTTGTGACTGCAGGCTAATTTCAATGTCAACAGAAAATGGGACAGTAAAATATAACACTGTTTTCAAACAAGTGGTTCCAAACTTTATTTTATTTCATTTTTTATTGTATTGGTCTTTTTGAAACAGGGTCTGTACCTCCAGCTGTCCTGGAACTCACTATGTAGACCAGGCTGGTCTTGAACTCACAAAGATCCGCTGGCTTCTGCCTTCTGAGTGCTGGGATTAAAGGTGGGATTAAAGGCAAGTGCCACAATGCCCAGCTATTTTATTTATTTATTTATTTATTTATTTATTTATTTATTCATTCATTCATTTTGAGACAGGTTATTTATTTATTTATTTAGTCATTTTGAGACAGGGTATTTATTTATTTATTTAGCCATTTTGAGACAGGGTCTCCTTTAGTATCAGATGGCCTGGAGCTTGTTATGTAGACGAGGCTGGCCTCAAACTCACAGAGATTCGCCTGCCTCTGCCTCTGCTGGGATTAAAGGCATGCGCCACCAGGACCCGCTATTTGAGGGATTATATTGGGATGTAGCTGTGTTGCTCTGGGGATCTCTATTTGCTCAAGGTATTGGTTTTTCCTGAGGTGTGGCTGGCTTTAATTAAAAAAAATGTATTTTTATTTTTTTTTATTTAATTTTTTTTATTTTTAAGGGATTCTACAATATAATGACACAGTTGTTTGCAGATAACATTGATGTTACTCAGTATGTCATACAATTAGGTAATTGGTGCATTTTGCAAGTATCTATGTCCAAATTTTGAACAACCCAAGGTTCCCATAGTCCAGTTGGAGAAGCTTGTATGCACAGGCATGTTGATCAATTAGGAGTCCAGACTATATTCCTGTAGTCTCATGATTCACCCCTATCTCTCCGCAGCCCTTACAATCTACCACGCCTCCTCTTCCGCAGTTTGTTCCCTGGGCTTTGGGAAAGGGGCACAAGTGGGTGAGAAGAAAACAGTCTAATTTCTTTGGAGTTGTCATTTTGGACTCCAGTCTGTTCAGGTTGTTTCCCTTCATGGGTTGACAGCTTTTCCAGTGATACCCTTTTTAGTCATACTAACAAAGCACAAGCTATTGGATGTACAGGCATTTAAGCAGTACCAATTATTATGTCAAGCTAAGCTGTGAGCATAGACACAGATGCTTGGATGGTATGCTAATCCACAAACTGTGGTTTCTCTATAAAGGGTGACAAGTTCTTATTGTGGCTTATAACATCTCCTAACCACTAGAGGACATAAGCTTGTGGCATCCGCTGTGAGTTATTCCTCCAAGGAGAGAGCTAATAGCCAAATAGATTTGGGATATATATAGACACTTGGCTGCCACTGTTGCACAGTATCTCCAGGCTGTTGAGGTGTAGCTGATATTGACGGAGGAGTCTTGCTTGTCTCAGGGAGACCAATATTTTGCTGTATTGCTTTAGTGGCCTTTGGTAATGCTCTCTAGCATTTCAGAGGCCAGTTATACGCTAGCAAGTGACGTCTCATAACATTTTTCATGCTCACACCAGGTCTTCGACAACAGGGACTTACTGCCTTTCTCCTTGCATATATCCCACTTATAGGCAAAAGGCCTTTCATCTCCTAGGTAGAATAATTCATTGCTGATGTCAGAGCTTTCCTGTAGTAATATTTGGCTTAATTACACAACTTATAAACACTTTACTATTGAATTTGGCTCTAGATAGAGAAATATCCTTTCACAGTTCCTATGCCACTTTCAACCTTGCCTGTAGTACTGCCAGATGGAGTTGCTACCAATTTCCTCAATGGTAGTTATTTTGAACTTGTAATACTTTGCAAGTTTTTTCTGAGAAAAGGACTCTCCTTTTCTTTGAAGAAACAAACATCACTTTCCAGGAGTGGTGGCACATGCCTTAAATCCCAGCACTTGGGAGGCAGAGGTGGATCTCTGTGAGTTCAAGGCCAGCCTGGTCTACACAGTGAGTTCCAGGATAGCTGGGGCTACAGGGAGATCCTGTCTCAAACACACACACACACACACACACACACACACGCACGCATGCACGCACGCACGCACGCACGCACACACACACACACACACAAATTTTTAGTTACAAAAGACCTTTTATTTATTTATTTTTTTTTTGCAGTTCTTAGCCTCAGCCTTTAACAGCTGTGCTATCCCCCAGCCCAAGGCCTTTTATTTCTATTTGAGTTCTTTATTCCCTCGTACAGCAGAGTTTATGAAATTTATTGTTATTTACATGAGAAGCAGAAACTCAATCAAAACTGAGTACCAACAACCTTAATGGGGCTGAAGTAAGGAACAGTCTTTTACTGTATAACCACTCCTCAGTAGTCAAGGAAAGTCAGACTCTCACTCTGTAGCCCAGGCTACTTTGAACTCCTCATAATCCTCCTGACTCAAGCTCTGCAATGCAGAGATTACAGGTGTGTCCACCAGATCTGGCAGAACTTGATGCATTAGAGGTCCTTTATTTCACCCTCAAAAAGAATACTCTAAGTATTACTGGTTGCAAACTTTCTCTTTAAAAAAAATATACAGGGGCTGGAGAGATGGCTCAGTGTTTAAGAATACCAACTGCTCTTGCAGAGGACCCAGGTTCTATTCCCAGCACCTACATGGCAGCTAAGAACCATCTTTAACTTCAGTTCGAGGGGAATATGACACCCTCTTCTGACCTACCTACATGCAGACCCAAATAAAATACTTTTTTTTTATTTTTTATGTGTATGAATGTACTGTCTGCATGTAGGTTTGTGCACCCGTGTTGTGCAATGCCGAGGAGGTCAGAAGAAGGTGTCGGATTCCCCTGGAGCTGGAGTTAAAGATGGTTCTCAGTTGCCATGTGGGTGCTGGGGATCGAACCCGGGTTCTCTGCAAGAGCAGTCGGCTCTCTTAACTGCTAGACCATCTCTCCAGCCTCAATAAAACACTTCTTAAAAGGCAAGAAACTAGGATTCAAACTCAAACTTTTATACCTCTCTGAACCTCAATGTCCTTCTCTGCAAAATGTAAATAATATCTATTCTGGAGAGCTGAGTGGGAATTACAAAAGAAGCTACATACAGAGTACTCAAATCGGGGCCTGCTCAGCAATGAATATTCGTTTTTTTCCCCTCTTTCATGGATGAATTGCCTAGTTTGCTGACTTATTCCAAACCCAGAGTCATTAGTAAGGCTAACACTGTTTTTCTTAATTATCTTATTAACTGGCTTTAGCTTGTCCTCACTAGGATGCTCATGCAACTCTGGGATAAACATCTCTGGAGCAGTTCTGGTTATCAACTGAGACAGAGTAGAGCTCTTTGAGACCAGGACTATGCTCTTAGATAAATACACACATATTCAGGTGAGCATTTCTTTTTTTGTTTTGGTTTGGTTTTTTGCCTTTTTTTTTTTTTTTTTTTTTTTTTGTCTTTTTGAGCCAGGGTCTCCCTGTAGCCCCAGCTGTCCTGGAATTCGCTCTGTAGACCAGGCTGGCCTTGAACTCACAAAGATCCGCCTGCCTCTGCCTCCCAAGTGCTAGGATTAAAGGTGTGCGCCACCTTGCCCAGCTAAGTGAACACTTCTTAAAAACCATATGAGGGCTGGAGAGATGGCCTAGCGGTTAAGAGCACCGGCTGCTCTTGCAGAGGACCCGGGTTCGATCCCCAGCACCCATATGGCGCTGAGAACCATCCATATCTCCAATTCCAGGAGACCTCCAGTTCCAGGGGAATCCGACGCCCTCTTCTGACCTCCTCGGCATTGCACAACATGGGTGCACAAACCTACATGCAGACAGTACATTCATACACATAAAAAAAAATCCATATGAAACACAGAGTGACCAAAGCAGCAGACAAGGAGTTCTCTGGCTGGTGAGATTACAAAAAGAGCATTGAACAAGGAAGAAGAGGAGTCCAGTCATGAGACAGAAACGAAAAAGTATCTAAATTAAAAAAAAAAAGTATCTAAAATGAAAGCTCAGCACTATTTGCCAGGGTCCTCGTCCACATTACATGGGTTAAGTTCCCTGATCTATTAAAAAAAAAAAAACAACTCACATAAGACAAGTGTCTGATTATGGGCTCTTTAAGGGCCAAAGCTACAGCTTACATGTCCCCAGCACAGAATAACAAACAGGCACTTTTTGTTTTTGTTTGCTTAGATCAAGTCTTTTACTGAAAAAAAAAAAAGTGTATTACATTTATTTATTGAAGAAGGGCACATGTCCCATGAGATCAACAAGACAGAAAAGAAGTGACTCTAGCTGGGCATGGTGACACATGCCTTTAATCCTAGCACTTGGGAGACAGAGGCAGGTGAATCTTTGTGAGTTCAAGGCCAGCCTGGTCTACGGAGTAAGTTCCAGGACAGCTGGGGCTACAGGGAGACCCTGTCTCGAAAAGACCAAAAAAAGAAGTGACTCCAATTTGTCCTCTGACCTCTATTACTGCACCTTGGCATATATACACACACCCAAAATAAATATAATTGAAAAATAAAAGGGCTGGAGAGATGGCCTAGCGGTTAAGAGCACCGACGCTCTTGCAGAGGACCCGGGTTCGATCCCCAGCATCCACATGGCGGCTGAGAACCGTCTGTAACTCCAATTCCAGGAGAACTCCAGTTCCAGGGGAATCTGAGACCCTCTTCTGACCTCCGCGGCATTGCACGACACGGGTGCACAGACCTACATGCAAACAATACATTCATACACATACAAAAATAAATTAAAAAAAATTAAAAAAAAAGAAAAATAAAATACAAATCTCAACTACTAATCACCACTAATATCCACTGTTATTAATAAAAAGAATTATTTTTGAGACAGGGTCTCCCTTTAGTCCCAGCTGGCCTGGAGCTCACTCGGTAGACCAGGCTGGCCTTGAACTCACAGAGATCTGCCTGCCTCTGCCTCCCAAGTGCTGGGATTAAAGGTGTGCGCCACCAGGCCTAGGTCTTAAACCTTTAACCATGCTATTGTCTCTATTTGTAGCAACTTCCTATTCTTTCTTCATTTCTTTTTTTTTGGTCTTTTTGAGACAGTGTCTCCCTGTAGCTCCAGCTATCCTGGAACTCGCTATGTAGACCAGGCTGGACTTGAACTCACAAAGATCCACCTGCCTCTGCCTCCCAAGTGCTAGGATTAAAGGCATGCGCCACCACACCTGGCCCTTTCTTCATTTCTTGACCTTATTTGTTGTTGTTGTTTGGGGGACTCAGTGTAGCCAAGGTTGATCCTGAACTCATGATCTCCTGCGTCCACCTTCCAAATGCTGAACTTACAGGTATAATCCTCCATGCTCAGTTCTGAGTTGTGATTTTGTTTCAGTATTTGAAAAAATTCTTTTCAGAGGACCGGAGAGATGGCTCAGCAATTAAGAGCACTGGCTGCTCTTGCAGAGGACCCAGATTTGGTTCCTAGCACCTACATGGTGGCTAACAACCATCCATAACTCCATTCCAAGGGAATGAAACGCTTTCTTCTGACTTCCGAGGACATGGCTCAACGCAGGTGCACTTACATTTATACAGGCAATACAGTTGTACACATAAAAGAAAAATAATCAGTAAAATAAAAAGAAAAAAAAGAAAAATTCCTTTCAGAATCATTTAACAATTTAATTGTATGCCAAATCTAAAACAAAAAATAAGCTACCAGGGCCTGGAGAGATGGCTCACTAGTTAAAGAGCACTGGTTGTTCTTACAGAGAACCTGGATTCAGTTCCCAGTACTTATATGGCAGCTAACAGCCATCTATATCTCCAGTTCTAGCATATCCTATGCCTTGTCCCGGCCTCCATGGACATTGCATGCATATGATGCACTTACATACATGAAGGCAAAATATTCATAAACATAAAATAAAATAAAATAATAAAAAGCCATACCCTGATTTCAATAGCTACTTTTTTTCCAGCTAGCCTGGAATTCACTCTGTAGGCCAGGCTGGCCTTGAACTCACAGAGATCCACCTGCCTCCGCCTCCTGAGTGCTGGAATTAAAGGCATGCACTACAAGGCCTGGCTCAATAGCTACTTCCTTTTTCTTTTTTTTAATTTATTTATTTTTGTATGTGTATGAGTGTACTGTCTACATGTAGGTTTGTGCACCAGTGTCGTGCAATGCCGCGGAGGTCAGAAGAGGGTCTCGGATTCCCCTGGAACTGGAGTTCTCCTGGAATTGGAGTTACAGATGGCTCTCAGCCGCCATGTGGGTGCTGGGGATCAAACCCGGGTCCTCTGCAAGAGCAGTCAGGGGCTAGAGAGATGGCCTAGTGGTTAAGAACACCGACTGCTCTTGCAGAGGACCCGGGTTCGATCCCCAGCACCCACATGGCAGCTAAGAACCACCGTCTGTAACTCTAATTCCAGGAGAACTCCAGTTCCAGGGGAATCTGAGACCCTCTTCTGACCTCCGCGGTATTGCACGACAAGGGTGCACAAGCGGCATTACACGACACAGGTGCACAAACCTACATGCAGACAGTACATTCATACACATACAAAAATAAATTAAAAAAAAAAAAAGAGCAGTTGGTGCTCTTAACCGCTAGGCTATCTCTCCAGCCCCCCCCTTTTTAAATTTACTTAAATAGCTACTTTCTTAATCATATATCACAATAAGTAGCTGAGCTTTGGGTTGGGGAGAAGGACTGAATACATGTTTTCTGATTTACCTCTAGTAATATGGTTCTTGCCTTTTCTCACAAATTGGAATGATGATTCATTACTACACAATTCTAGCCTATAAAGGATATTGGTTTATGGAAATCAATTCTGGGTGGTGTGTGAAAAGTGCCATTCCTAAAATAACATTTACTGTGGGGTGATGCTAGGGTACAGAAATGGGTTAAGCATAGCTCCTACCAGACTGCCTCCTAGACTATACATCAGTGAACATGCAGTCCAAATAGCACTGCAGTCTGCAGTGATTGGAGTAGTCCATGTCTGTATTATATAATTGACAGTCCCAGCCACATGTAGTTCTTGTGTGCTTGAAACATGGAAGTGAGATTGAGGGACTGAAGTTTAAATTTTATTTAGTCTCAATTAATTTATACACAAATGGCCAGTAGCTACTATATTGGAAAACACAGATCTAGAGGTTCCAGTCAGTGGGGAGTAAGGAATACAAACAAAGCACAGTTAACTAATAATAGAAGAGCCTGGGGTTTAGCCAAGCTGGTATAGCACTTGCCTAACATGTGTGTAGCCCTGGGTTTGATCCCTGGCACTGAAAAGAAAAGTGTGACCAGTGGTTTGATTAAAAAAAAAAAAAATCTAGCTGGGCGTGGTGGCGCACACCTTTAATCCCAGCACTCGGGAGGCAGAGGCAAGAAGATCTCTGTGAGTTCAAGGCCAGCCTGGTCTACATAGATACATAAAGTTCCAGGACAAATGGAGTTACAGGGAGAGCCTGTCTCAAAAAGAAAAAAAAAAAAAAAAAAAAGAAAAAAGAACTTGACCTGGAGAGTAAATGACAATGAGTTTTATTTGGCTAGAACAACACACAAAAAGGCCAATGGGACCAGTGAGGCAGACTGACCCAAGCCATGCAAAAGACTTGCAAGATGGGGCTGGAGAGATGGCCTAGCGGTTAAGAGCGCCGACCGCTCTTACAGAGGAGCCGGGTTCAATCCCCAGCACCCACATGGCGGCTGAGAACTGTCTGAAACTCCAATTCAGGAGAATCCGACACCCTCTTCTGACCTCCGCGGCATTGCACGACATGGGTGCATAGACTTGCTTGCAGACAGTACATTCATACACATACAGAAATAAATAAAATTAATTAAAAAAAAAAAAAAAGACTTAGCC
>VZQC01007400.1:1004081-1037249 GCA_009823505.1 Rhizomys pruinosus | reverse complement strand
TTTTTTTTTCTTTTTGAGACAGGGTCTCCTTGTAGCCCCAGCTGTCCTGGAACTCACTCTGTAGACTAGGCTGGCCTTGAACTCACAAAGATCCACCTGCCTCTGCCTTCCAAGTGCTAGGATTAAAGGCATGCGCCACCACGCCCGGCTTGCCAGCCAGTACTCTTTAAGTACTGAGCCATCTCTCCAGCCACTAAAATGGTAAATTTTGCTAAGTATATATTTTTTTTTTTTATCTTTTTGAGACAGGGTGTCCCTTGTAGCCCCAGCTGGGCTAGAACTTGCTATGTAGACCAAGCTGGCCTTGAATTCCCAGAGATCCGCCTGCCTCTGCCTCACCTGCCTCCTGAGTGCTGATATTTTATAATTTTTTTTAATTATAAAACACCAATCTAAAATGAATGATAGAGAAAATAATGATACAAAATAAAGGGTTTTTTTAAAGTACAACTTTGAAAACTAATACCAACCTTTAGGAACTTGAAAAAATAGCAAATACCAATGTCTTTTCTATTCCCCATCCCCCTTTGTGTGTGTGTGTGTATGTGTGTGTGTGTCTTTTTGAGACAGGGTCTCCCTGTAGCCCCAGCTGGCCTCGAACTCACTATGTAGACCAGACTGGCCTTGAACTCATAGCCTCTGACTCCTGAGTGCCAGGATTAAAGGTGTGGGCTACCATGCCCAGCTATATCTCTTCTTTCAACAGTCATTTCCACACATACAAACTCAGTAATTTTAAATACTGAAACAAATACTAAGCACAGAACCTCCAAATGGTCACAAACAAGCAAATCATTGGTAAACTGAGAGATGTGTTATGAAGGAACTATAGTATCACTGTCTAGTTACCATTATTTTTTTTTTATGTGTATGAATGTACTGTCTGTGTATAAGTTTGTGCACCCGTGTCGTGCAATGCTGCAGAAGTCAGAAGAGGTTGTCGGATTCCCCTGGAACTGGAGTTAAAGACAGTTCTCAGCCACCATGTGGGTGCTGGGAATCGAACCTGGGTCCTCTGCAAGAGCAGTCAGCACTCTTAACCGCTAGGTCATCTCTCCAGCCCCTAGTTACCATTACTAACGGAAATACAACTATCATTTATTTGAATACCTACTACGTGTCAGGCATTGTGGTTACAGCTTTATAAACATTCTCTCTCACTGGACACCCTGGCAAATGCCAATAATTGCACTTAGGGGAATGAGGAAGTAGATCCTAAACTGAAGGCCAGTCTGGGTTACATGATGAGACCTCGTCTCCAAAAACATTTCCTCTCCAGGTGTGGTGGCGCACGCCTTTAATCCTAGCACTTGGGAGGCAGAGGCAGGCGGATCTTTGTGAGTTCAAAGCCAGCCTGGTCTACAGAGTGAGTTCCAGGACAGCTGGGGCTATAGGGAGACCCTGTCTCAAAAAAGACTAAAAAAAAAAAAAAAATTTCCTCAAACCCAATAGTAACCTTGAAAGGTAATCATTTTCACACTGACTTATGTAGGATGATTCATATATAAATAGTAAAATTGAACTCAGAATCTAGATCTATACAATCACAAAAAACTCTTCAGGGAGTAATAAATTGTGACTACTCTCTGCACTAGTGCTGAGAGGCCCAGGCCCCTGACTTGCCCTGCTCTCCAGCTCTGCTACAAGCTACCAGCTGCAAAACAACAAAACTGAACTAGTATCAAATGCCCCTTTAAGAGGTTTCCTATGGTCAGAGAGTACACTGCACAACTACAGAGAAAAAAAAGAGGATCACCACAAGTTTTCCAGGTCCCAAACTTACCAAACCAGTCTAATAAATGCTATCTGTGGCAATATTTCCTCCAAGAGGGCAAGGAGTCCCCTGGCAGCAGCTGCACTATTACTGTTACTTAATATTTCACTGATGAGTAGCCCTCATGCTCTTTCCTCCCATAGACCAGCCCTAGAAATTATCAACTTCTAGCCCACTTTCTCTCAGGCTCTCCCACGCCCATCTGTATTGCTCTACCCACCAGAGTTCAAGACTAACCCAAAGAAGCTCTTTTTGCCAGATGCGGTGCCACAGGACTGTCATCCCAGCGCTCAGGAGACTGAAGCAGGAGGACCCAGTTCTCAAAACACAAAGCACAACAAAACTTCCTCTTCATACAGCTCCCCAACATTCCAGTTCTGTAGCTTCTTTTTAAAAATGTTTACATTTATGTATATATGTATATACATGTGCACCACATATATGGAGGTCAGGGAAGGTTCTCTCCTTCCACCATGGATTCAGAGGATTGAACTCTATAGCTTATTTCTAATCCAGCCCAACTTAAAGTCACATCTATCTAGAAATGAAGGAATGAATATCTACAAAATTCTCAGATACCTACCTCTATACATATTTATGATAATTTCTCCCCTTGAGATTAGGTATTTATATTGTCACAGAACTGAAATGGCCCAGTTTAGTCTAAATAGATATGATACGTAAGTGGTAGAAAAATATAACCAGAAAAACAGGCCACTTTCTTAAATGTTTCCAAGCCAAGAACATGTATTAGAGGCTGGAAGGCAACGTTCTTCTCATGCTTCATTAGTCAGATTGGGCACAGATCCATTCTTAAATCATTCACTGGTAATGGGCAGGCGATTACCCTCAGAAACTGGTTTGTACAATTTCCATTAACTATTTTTGCAGTGCTGGAGTTTGAACTTGGGGCCTTGTACACTGTACCACCAAGCTACATGCCCAGCACTTACATTAGTTCTTTGGAGTGGAACAGAAGGTGACAAACACAACTATCATACACATCACCTCTAGAACACAGGAGGAGACGATGAGGCAAGTGGATGACCTCTGAACCCCAATGTTCCCTTCAGAACAGGGTGAGCCTGAAAACACAGCGAGTCAGAACTGCTGGTTTGGGAACAAGAGTCCAAGGACTATGTATGGAAAGCACTCAGAAGGGGATCCAGAGACCTTAGTTTCAGTAGCGGTATGACACTGTTTGCTATGTAGATGAGGAAGTGTAAAAGTCATACTGAGGCTGGGCGTGGTGACGCACACCTTTGATCCCAGCACTCAGGAGGCAGAGGCAGGCAGGTATCTGAGTTTAAGGCCAGCTTGGTTTATATAGTGAGTTCTAGGACATCTGGGGCTACAGGGAGACCCTGTCTCATAAAAGACACACATAAAGTCATACTGACAAGCACTTACACAACTGGGACCACACCAATCATGTACAGTGTTAACTGTTCCAAAGTGCTGGCCACAACTGTCTAAGGGGCTATGATCTTTACCAAGCTTTCTATTGTCCCTGTGCAGAGGCTACTAGAGGAAGAATATCAACAAGTCCCACACTATCACCACAAGGCTGAGAGGTTGCTTCAGCTCTATGGCAGATGCCCTTCATCCCTACCCCTAAAGGAGGCACTGGCCTTCTTTAATACCTGTATGCTGAATTGCTGTTAAAGGGCTGGTACACCTCAGCCAAGATCTGCAATGCCACTCTGGGAAACTTCAAAGCTACCTTTTTTTTTAAAATTTTTTTTATTAATTTTTATTTCTGTATGTGTATGAATGTACCGTCTGCATGCAAGTCTGTGCACCCGTGTCGTGCAATGCCGCGGAGTTCAGAAGAGGGTCTCGGATTCCCCTGGAACTGGAGTTCTCCTGGAATTGGAGCTTCAGACGGTTCTCAGCCGCCATGTGGGTGCTGGGGATCGAACCCGGGTCCTCTGTAAGAGCGGTCGGCGCTCTTAACCGCTAGGCCATCTCTTCCAGCCCCAAAGCTACCTTTGATGTTACCTTCAAGACCAACAGCCACTGGATCCTTGACTTCTTCCCACCAGGAATTTACCAACCATCTTGCAAAGACCAAGACCCACAACATATTCTCCATGCAGAACAACACTCTAGACTCAAGCTGTGGCTCTAACAAGGGGTTTTTATCCAAAAAATTAAAATTAGGAAGGAAACATGAGCCCACGCACCTTTAATCCCAGCACTTGGGAGGCAGAGGCAGGCAGATCTCTGTGAGTTCAACGCCAGCTTGGTCTACATAGAGAATTCCAGGACAGCTGGGGCTACAGGGAGACCCTGTCTCAAAAAAACAAGGGGCTGGAGAGATGGTCTAGCGGTTAAGAGAGCCGACTGCTCTTGCAGAGGACCCGGGTTCGATCCCCAGCACCTACATGGTGGCTGAGAACCATCTGTAACTCCAGTTCCAGGGGAATCTGACACCCTCTTCTGACCTAGGCAGCATTGCACAACACGGGTGCACAAACCGACATGCAGACAATACATTCATACACATAAAAAAATAAAACATTCATGACCTTGAATTGGGAAATCGATTGTTTCTTACATATGATAGTCAAAGAATGAATAACAAAAGAAAAAATAAAGTACTGCTATGGGAACTTGTTCCCTGAACCAATGTCTACCCCTCTTCATAGGTCACCAAATGGCAAACCAAAGTAAAATTCCATTGAAATCCAACTTAGGGAATTAATGAGTTTATTGGGCTTGCTTACAAAGCACAGGTGAGGGGTTACCTACAGGAGTACATGCCCTACCACCTCCCAAGACTATGAGGCCACATGCAACTGGTATAGAATTATACACTGGCTGGAGAGATGGCTGGCGGTTGGGAGCGCCAACTGCTCTTGCAGAGGACCCGGGTTCAATCCCCAGCACCCATATGGTGGCTGAGAACCGTCTGTAACTCCAATTCCAGGAGAACTCCAGTTCCAGGGGAATCTGAGACCCTCTTCTGACCTCCACGGCATTGCACGACACGGGTGCACAGACCTACATGCAGACAGTACATTCATACACATACAAAAATAAATAAAATTAAAAAAAAAAGAATTATACACAGCTAGTTGAGAGGTATAGGGGGAGCAATTTAGATTAGATTAGGTTCAGTGACTCCCCACATCCTGCCTTCTGAGGGAACATCAGCAGTCAACAGACCTGATCTTGAGGGTCTCTTGCAAATAGTTGCAGCTGCCTTAACAGAAATGACGGCTGTTATGCCTAGATTACAGTACTAAACAATAAATGGATTTCATCAAAATTTAAAACTTTGTGTATCAAGGGGCATTATCAAAAAGTGAAAAGACAACCTACATAATGAAAAACATTTGGAAGTCATATATTTGATAAAGGTATACAAAGAATCCTTAAAATTCAACAAGGGCTGCTGGGCGTGGTGGCGCATGCCTTTAATCCTAGCACTTGGGAGGCAGAGGCAGGTGGATCTTTGTGAGTTCAAGGCCAGCCTGGTCTACAGAGTGAGTTCCAGGACAGCTGGGGCTACAGGGAGACCCTGTCTCGAAAAGGCAAAAAAAAAATTCAACAAGGGCTAGTGAGACGGCTCACCAAGTAAAAGGCTCCTGATACCCAGCCTGAGGAAGCACATGGTAGAAGAAGAAAAACAAGTCCTGAAACTCTCTCCCTCTCTCTCTCTCTCTCTCTCACTCTTAAATAAATGTAAAAAAAATGCTTAAATAGTATTTATGAAAAACAAGTTGGCAGCTCCACAACAAAATAAGCATAGAACTACCAAAGACCCAGCAATATCCGCTCCTGGGTACATACCTACCTACACCCAACAGAACTGAGAACAGCAGCTCAAATACACAGACCTACATATTCACATCAGCAGCATTCACAATAGCCAGTGGCAAAAAAAAACCCAACTGTCCCTCAGCAAGCAGATGTCTATGGTGTCTAAAACAATGCAGTATCAGTTAGCTATGAACTGAAGTACTGATGCCACAACATGAATAAACCTCGACTTTCTGAGTGAAAGAAGCTAGAGACAGAAGGCCATAGAATGCTTTATTTATACAAACTATTGAGAATAGGTAAATCCAGCAACAGAGAGAGCAGACTGTATATCAAGGACTACAGAAAGGGGATGGGAATGACTAAGGGGTACAAGGTTTCTTTGGGGGGTGATAAAACATTCTGGAACTACACCCAGGCAGTAGTAGCGCAGCACTATGAGCACGCTGAATGTCACTGGCTGGCTTGCTTTAAAGCACCAATAATGTTACATGAATTTTACCTCAACCACCCAATCAATAATGAAAGCCCTCCCTTCATACACACATCTCTAAAACTGAGTCATTATCTTTTCTTCCCATTGTCCCAACTGTAACTACAGCAGATGGCATGTACTTTTTGATTCTCCACAGGAAAAAAAACAATGGCTCTAGGGAGTTGCTGTGAATGAAAACATAAACAAAATGCTTGGTACCACTACAGTGGCATTGAATAAGTCCAAGTAACTATGTTCACAGAAACACTTGTTCCCTTTAGTAAAGCAAAATGAAGGTACTCGCCAGGTGGCACACAACTTTAATCCTAGCCCTTGGGAGGCAGAGTCAGGCGGATCTCTGTGAGTTCAAGGCCAGCCTGGTCTACAGAGTGAGTTCCAGGCCAGCTGGGGTTACAGGGAGACCCTGTCTCCAAAACACCAAAAAACACCAAAAAAAGAAACAAAAAAAAACAGGCTAACTGTTCAGTGGAATGAGCCACTAGATTTAGGGGCTCATGACTGACCTAGGGAATGTGACAACCCTCACCCCCCTCCAGTGTTAGGTAGGCTGTTAGTCTGAAGCTTGAACTTCTTGACACTAGAACTACAGATCAAGGATGGTCCATGTTCAGTGGTATGTTATGGGTGGTTTGGCATGCTGGCCTTGCTGTGGGCCCACTCCCCTTGCTGTGAGGAGTGAGTGAGGTCATGCGACCAGGGAAGCCCCTGGACTCAGCACATTGTGGAAAGTACAATGGGGTTGGCCAGGCAGCTGAGCAGCATTTCTGTTGTTTGGAAACAGCAGAATCCGTACAAAGCAAAGGGCCCAGTCAGCATTCTGCCAACACTTACCTCCCCTACAAGGGGCTGTTCTGGGGGACCTTTTCATCCTCTGTCCATTTATGTCTCTTTAAACTGGAAGGTGCCTGGCTGGATCGTAAAAGGCTAANAATTTTATTTATTTCTGTATGTGTATGAATGTACTGTCTGCATGCAAGTTTGTGCACCTGTGTCGTGCAATGCCTCAGAGGTCAAAAGAGGGTGTCGGATTCCCCTGGAACTGGAGTTCTCCTGGAATTGGAGTTTCAGATGGTTCTCGGCCACCATGTGGGTGCTGGGGATCAAACCCAGGTCCTCTGTAAGAGCAGTTGGTGCTCTTAACCGCTAGGCCATCTCTCCAGCCCCACATCTATCTGTCTTAACTGCAGTGGTTACAAACATGGAAAATCTGAAAGGCCTAAGACAAGGCTATGGACCTGCCATGGTCTAAAAATAAATATAACTCAATCAGAAAAAAAAGATTAAAAATAGCAAAAATGAAACAATGATAATAAATGCTGACAAGGATGCAAAGAAACTAAGTTTTTTTTGTTTTGTTTTGTTGTTTTTGAGACAGGGTCTCCCTGTAGCCCCAGCTGGCCTGGAACTCGCTCTATAGACCAGGCCGGCCTTGAACTCACAGAGATCCTCCTTCCTCTGCCTCCCAAGTGCTGGGATTAAAGGTGTGAACCACCACACCCAGCTAAAACTAAATTTCTCATACACTGCTGGCAAGAATATAAAATGATAGTTACTTCAGAAAATAATGTGACCATTTCTTACAAAGCTAAACATGTACCATATACCCAACAATTGTACTTTTGAGCATTTGTCACAGAGAAATAAAAACATAAACACCACTGGGCCTGGTGGCACAGGCTTTAATCCTAGCACTGGGGAGGCTGAGGCAGACGAGTCTCTGTGAGTTTGAGGTTGGCCTGTTCTACATAGTGAGTTCCAGGCCAGCCAGGGATACACAGTGAAACTCTGTCTCAAAACAAAGAAAACAACCAAAAAAAAAAAAAAGTACAAAAACACTCACAGTAGCTTTATTTATAATGGAAGAAGAGTAGAATCAACCTAAACACCCTTCAATAGGTAGCTGAACCACCTCTAGCATATCCTTATGAAGAAATTCTACTCTGCAACAAAAGGGAACAAAAGGAGGACTAGGGGCAAGGGTACAGCTCCATGGTAGTGTCTGCTTAACATGCAGGAGGCCCTGGGCTGGATGCTCAGTGTTTCCTCCACACACTTCCCACCAAGGAACAAAAATAAAGATATGTACAATAACCTAGGTGACTTTTTAAGCATAATGTCCTCGAAACATTCAATTTCAAATGATTATACACCACATGATTCCATTTACATACCATTCTTAAAATGACAAAATTACACAAAGAATAGATTCGTAGTCACCAGAGGACAAGGAAAAAGTGGGTTTCAAAGGAAGGTGTGTGTACAAATACTTCTCTAAACCTGGGCTTTTTTTAATATCCCTAGTTTAACTTTTTTTTTTTTTGGGGGGGGGGTCTTTTTGAGACATGATCTTCCTATAACCCCAGCTGTCCTAGATCTTGCTATGTAGGCCAAGTTGGCCTTGAACTCACAGAGATCCGACTGCCTCTGCCCGCCTCTGCCCACCTCTGCCTGCCTGTGCCCACCTCTGCCCACCTTTGCCTGCCTCTGCCCACCTCTGCCCACCTCTGCCAGCCTCTGCCTACCTCTGCCTCTTGAGTGCAAGGACTAAAGGCATGTGCCATTATGCCCAGCTCATGATTTAACTTTTTTAAAAATTAAGTTACTTTTTTCTGAGGTCCATCTATCAACTATTTCCTCTAAATGACAATTATCATAACCCTAAGTTATTACTAACACATTTAAGTGCATATAAGCTTAAGCACATGGACTGTATCTAGTCTTATATAGATAGTATGTATGTAGATACACAGACTGATCTAACTAGGGCAACGATGTCCCTTTAGCATCTTCGTCTTCACTAACTTGCAGGCTGCCTCTTTCCACTATGCTATATGAGCAAGGGGTGGGAGCCGAGAAGAAAAGTAGCAACCACATTAAGCTAAGTAAATCCACACCAGGCTGCTGATGGAGCACAGCGGTAGAGTGCTTGTCTAGCATGCGCAAGACTCAAGAGTCTGATCCTCAGCACAGGAAAAATAAAATAGTAAACTAAGATCACATCATGGTAAAATGAAGTCAAAGAAAAGCCCCACAAACTGACACTTCCACACATGCAGCGTATCATCACTGAGACAGCATGATAAACCAAGAAAGAGGTAGGATTTGGAGTTTGTGTTAGTTTTTATCAGCTTACTAACTATGCAACCTTGTCCAAGCTTTTTTTTTTTTTGGTCTTTTCGAGACAGGGTCTCCCTATAGCCCCAGCTGTCCTGGAATTCGCTCTGTAGACCAGGCTGGCCTTGAACTCACAAAGATCTGCCTGCCTCTGCCTCCCAAGTGCTAGGATTAAAGCTATTTTTTTTATTTTTTTTATTAATTTTATTTATTTCTGTATGTGTATGAATGTACTGTCTGCATGCAAGTCTGTGCACCCATGTCGTGCAACGCCGCAGAGGTCAGAAGAGGGTCTCGGATTCCCCTGGAACTGGAGTTCTCCTGGAATTGGAGCTTCAGACGGTTCTCAGCCGCCATGTGGGTGCTGGGGATCGAACCCGGGTCCTCTGCAAGAGCAGTCGGCGCTCTTAACCGCTAGGCCATCTCTCCAGCCCAGATTAAAGCTATTTTTTAAAGCCAGAGTTTCCTTACCTATAAAACAGAGAACATATTATAAAATGCCTTTCTTAGAGGTACGTTAGCAATTAAAACAAAAAAAAAGCACTTGGTCAAACTGTAAACATTATACAAATGTTATTACACTCGTTTATTCTTTTTTTTTAGGCTGGCCTTGAACTCACAAAGATCCGCCTGCCTCTGCCTCCCAAGTGCTAGGATTAAAGGTGTGCTCCACCACACTCAGCTTATTCTTTTTTTAATTTTTTTAAATTTATTATTTTTTATGTGTATGAGTATACTGTCTGCATGTAGGTTGGTGCACCCGTGTTGCGCAGTGCCACAGAGGTCAGAAGAGGGAGTCAGATTCCCCTGGAACTGGAGCTAAAGACGGTTCTTAGAAGCCATTTGGGTGCTGCGGTTGGAAACCCGGGTCCTCTGCAAGAGCAGTCAGCGCTCCCAACCACTGAGCCATCTCTCCAGCCCTTCCTTTATTCTTTAATAAAGGTGAGATATCCCAAAGATTCCTTTGAGTCTACATTTTTTTTTTATGTGTATGAATGTACTGCCTGCATGCAGGTTTGTGCACCCATGTCGGGCAATGCCTCGGAGGTCAGAAGAGGGTGTCGGATTCCCCTGGAACTAGAGTTCTCCTGGAATTGGAGTTTCAGATGGTTCTCACCCGCCATGTGGGTGCTGGGGATCGAACCCGGGTCCTCTGCAAGAGCAATCAACGCTTTTAACCGCTAGGCCATCTCTCCAGCCCTGAGTCTACTTTTATACACAGCAGTGTGCTCAATGCTACAAACACAGACATTTTCTCTTGGACCTGAAGCAATCAAAACTGTTTCCTGAGAAGGCTTATAAAAACAATACCACATTAAACATTAGTGATTTGTTTTAAAAGCTAGTATGCAATTAAGAGGATTCCACTGTTTCACCATGCTCCTGTGGCACCCAATCAAGTAATAACCTGAGAGAGGAGCTCTTAATTACGGAGGAAAACTTCCACAAGCCAGTGACAGGTGTGCAGGACTCAAGCTGAGCTCAAAATAGTTGACTAGAGCATTAATTCCTCCTTTTCCTTCTTCCCAAAGACACTTTGCTTTGCATGCAATTAGTTGAAATGTAAACCAGACCAAATGACTGCCATATTTCAAGCTTTATTACCTTTTATCGCATTAACTTCCACCGATTGAGTTTTAAAGGATTAACACCAAAACAGATGGCATCAACCCACAGTAAGTGAGCCTCAGTGATCAGAAATGATAATAGCCAGACTGAATTTACACTCATCGATGAGATGATGCCATGTTTCCCTAAATAGCACCTACTGTAAACTGAAATTATCTTCATTTTCATGTACTTTGTAAATAACCTTAAGAATAAAACCATCTAGGAGCTGCATTTTTCTAATTTGCCTACCTATACCCCCCAATTTTTTCTTTTTTGATCTTTTTGAGACAGAGTCTCCCGTTTAGTCCCAGCTGGCCTGGAACTTGTTCTGTAGACCAGGCTAGCTTTGAACTCACAGAGAGAGATCTGTCTGCCTCTGCCTCCCGAAGTGCTGGAATTAAAGGCGTTTGCCACGACGCCCGGCTTTGTACCCCAAAATTAAAAGCAAAATTTTTTGACTCGTGATCCAACGACAACAACAACAATAATAATAATAAGCCTTTAATCCTAGCATTCGAGCGAGAGGCAGAGGCAGGTGGCTCTTTGTGAGTTCAAGGCCAGCCTGGTCTACAGAGTGAGTTTCAGGACAGCTGGGGCTACAGGGAGACCCTGTCTCAAAAAAAACCCAACAATTCTTTAGTTTCTAAATTACAAGTAGTAGTTTCAGTACCACCTGCATAAAAAGCCAAATACAACAAACTGGAACAAATAATTTTCCTACAAGTTTGATTACCCTAAGGTCAAAGTCCGATCTTTCAAAGAGATGGACTCTTTTTGAGACAGGGTTTCCCTATAGCCCCAGGTGGACTGGAACTCGCTATGCAAACCAGGCTAGCCTTGAACTCACAGAGATCCACCTGCCTCTACCTCCCAAGTACTGGGATTAAAGGCGTGCACCACCATGCCCGGCAATTTTTTTTTTTAATTTAAAATTTTTATTTATTTATTTATTTATTTATTTATTTTGTATGTGTATAAATGTACTGTCTGCATGCAGGTTTGTGCACCCGTGTTGTGCAATGCCACGGAGGTCAGAAGAGGGTCTCGGATTCCCCTGGAACTGGAGTTCTCCTGGAATTGGAGTTACAGACGGTTCTTAGCCGCCATGTGGGTGCTGGGGATCGAACCCTGGTCCTCTGCAAGAGCGTCGGTGCTCTTAACCGCTAGGCTATCTCTCCAGCCCTTATTGTTATTTTTAATTCAGGTGGCGATGTGAGGTTTTTTTTTGAGATGATTTTTTTTTTTTGGTATTTTTTGAAACAGGTCTCCCTTTAGTCCCAGCTGTCCTGGAGCTCACTCTGTAGACCAGGCTGGCCTTGAACTCACAGAGATCTGCCTGCCTCTGCCTGCCTCTCCCTGCCTCTGCCTCCCAAGCACTGGGATCAAAGGTGTGCGCCACTACACCCGGTCTTTACCTGCATCTTAAGTACACCTGTGTGTGCGAAGCCCAAAGAAGCCAGAAGAAGACAATGGGGATCTCCTGGAACCAGAGTTATCAGTTGTTAACCACCATGTGCTATGAACTAAATCCAGGTCCTATGAAAGAGCAGCCAGGGCTCTAAATTGTTGAGCATCTCTCCAGCCCCAAGCAAGGTTATTCTTAACTACCAAAGGAAAAAGCTCCTGGAAGACCAGATCTCCAAATTTGGTGGTAGAAGAAACTCTTGAGAAGTGTGTACATAACCCAGAATGAGTCATTGTGATAAGAAAAACTTAGGATTTGGATTCAAGCAAGCACCAGTCTGTTACATATTCCATTTAAGCAATTATTGAGTAGCCACTCTATTGAGTGCTGATGATAAAAGAGGCACAAATTACCAATATAGTACAAGAAGCTACAGATCCTATGACAAGCATCAACACAGAGCAGCATGAAGCAAAATAGAGAATGTCACCTGGAAAGGAAAGCAATAGCTTTACAGAGGGTGTGCGGTTGATGCTTCACCACCAAGTAGGGAGGGAAACAGGACCATTTAAGCAGAAGCAGAGACATGAGTGAAGATCTGGCAGTGTAACAGCACATGGCGAATACCAAGGATTGCAAGTGACTTGGCAGGCTTGGGCTGAGACGGGTGACACTGGCAGCAGAGGGAGGAATGGGAGTGGCTGTCCAGACACGCGCAGGAGTGAGCTAAAGCAACAACTGTGGAGAATGGAGAAAGACAAAGATCTGAGAAACGTTACGGTGATTTATCTACATAGCTCATATGAAGAGGGATAGGAAGACGAGGAAACCCCAAACTCCTGCCTTGGGTGACTGACAAAATAGTGGTGCCATTCAAAACCTGAAGGGTGACTGACAAAATAGTGGTGCCATTCAAAACCTGAAGACAAGATCTAGGGAAGATAATGAGTTTAGTATTAAGTTACCCTTGTACCCTTAAACCAGCTTAATACTTTCAAATTCAGTTTCTCACTTGACAAAATGGTTATAGCATCTACCTGAAAGGTGCTGGTGAGTATTAAATAAGATAATGGATGGAAGAAGGGTTATAAAATCATCACTCTCTAGCAATGACTCTAAGGAAGACTGCTAATAGCATCTATTTTCCCCTGCGTAGATACTTCCCCACCTTCACCCTCTGCCAAGATTTAACTGGACACATGGAAATTCTGCCAGAAACTACAGTTTCCAGTACTATTTACAATTAATGAAGATCCAAAGCTCTAGGGCTGCAGAGATGGCTCAGCAGTTAAAAGAGTGCTTGCTTCCTGCCCTTGAAGAGGACTGGAGTTTGCTTCCCAGCACCCATGTATGGTGGTTCATAACCACCTGTAACTCCAGCTCCAGAGATCTGATGCCATCTTCTGGCCTCCAAGGGCTCCCACACATATGTGCGTGCACATTCACACAAAAATAAATAAATAAATAAATAAATAAATAAATAAATAAATTCTTCAAGTTCCAGGCCAGCTTGACACTAGGGCTACAGAAAGACCCTGTCTCAAAAACCAAACAAATAAAACTGGGTTGAAGAGATGGCTCAGCAGTTAAGAGCAATGGCTGCTCTTGGAGATCACCCAGGACTCAGTCCCCAGTAGCCTCAAGGTGAAGGGATCTAATTCCTGTTTCTGGTCTCCGCCAGCATTGCATGCCCAGGTGCACTTACATGCAGGTAAAACACTCATACATATAAAAACTTTTAAATTAGGGGCTAGAGAAATGGCTCAGTAGACCACTGGCTGATCTTGTAGAGGACCTGGGCTCAGTTAGTTCCTAGTACTCATATGGAGGCTAACAACCATCCATAACTATAGCTCCAGAGGATTCAAGGCCCTCTTGACACTGCATGCATATGGTGCACTTATATATGTGCAGGCAAAACACTCATACACATAAAATAAATTAATTAAAAATAAATTTTTAAAATAAATTTTTAAAGATTGAAAGCTCTTTTTTATTTTATACAGAGTCCACATTAAAACAACTAACTCTTACAAGATCCAGTAATAAACCAGTTACTAATGACAATCAAATCTACAATCAGGAACAACGGGAATGAATTGTTGACATTCTCTTACCTGACCATAACAACCCTGTCAAAATAAAATAAAGACTTAGGAAGCTGGAAAACCAAGTATCTAGGCTATGACACCACTGTATTTGGATGTGAAAATGCCTAGAAGCTAACTGAGTCTAACTAACTTCTTCTCAAGAATGAGGAAGGAGGCTTTTAATGTTCTTATTAAATCATATCATTCCCCTCCCTTCTTCATTAATCTTTTTGAGACAGAGGGTCTCCCTGTAGCTCCAGCTGTCCTAGAACTCACTATGTAGACCAGGCTGGCCTTGAACTCACAGAGATCATCCTAGAACTCACTATGTAGACCAAGCTGGCCTTAAACTCACAGAGATTCCCCTGCCTCTCTCTGCCTCCCCTGTGCAGGGATTAAAGGCTTGCACTACCATGCCCGGCTATTTTCCCTTTTTAAAAAATAAAGGGGGGGGGGTAGAAAGATGGCTCAGCAGTTAAGAGCACCAATTGCTCTTGCAGAGAGGACCTGGGTTTGATTCTTAGCACCCACATGGCGACTAAGAACCATCTTTAACTCCAGTTCCAGGGGAATCCAACACCCTCTTCTGACCTCTGCAGCACTGCACAACATGGGTGCACCAACCTACATGCAGACAGTACACTCATACACATAGAAAAATTTTTAAAAATTATTAAAAAAAATAAAGGAATGTTCTGATGGGGTGGGGGGGTAGGGAGGAGGGCACGGGTCTAGATTTGATTTGTAATGTAATTTTGTATGAAATGCACAGAGCTTCAATAAAACATTGGCTTTAAAAAAAAGAATGAAGGAGAATATGCATATCCCGTGCATGTAAAAAAAATGAAGAAATAAAGGAATATGATAAATATTTGTACAACAGCTGGGCATGGTGGCGCACACCTTTAATCCCAGCACTCAGGAGGCAGAGGCAGGCAGATCTCTAAGTTCATTCAGACCAGCTAGGGATACAAGGGAGACCCTGTCTCAAAAAGACCAAAAACAAAACTGTAGAACAGAGGAGACACAATATTCTGTGCATTCTTGTGTTCACTCCTGTAAAAAATTTTTATATTTGAAAATTCCTTGAGCCTGTGATTTTAACCATGTCTACCTTTCAACTTTGTCTACCTTTTAACTATATCTACCTTTGAAACCATCCAAGTGAGAAAATGATTTTCAAAGAAAAAAGAATTATGTTAAATATAAGAATATCATGGTTCTCATAGCTGGGCGTGGGGGCACACGCCTTTAATCCTAGCACTCCGGAGGCAGAGGCAGGTGGATCTTTGTGAGTTCAAGGCCAGCCTGGTCTACAGAGCCAGTTCCAGGACAGCTGGGGCTATAGGGAGACCCTGTCACGAAAAGACCAAAAAAAAAAAAAAAAAAAAAAAAAAAGAATATCATGGTTCTAAGTCCAGGTGCTCCAATTTAAACTGTATGACCTTGAGTCACTCAGCATACTTGCTGGGGTTCTGTTCCTTATCTGTGTGTAAGTGGTAAAGCAGATGATACTCTATTTCAGCTCTATGAAATTCCAAAGCTTGCAAAATTTTTAGTCATAGTAAATCTTCTAAGGCCAGGCGTGGTAGCACAAGTCTGTAATCACAGAACTTAGTAGGCAGAGGCAGGAGGATTACAAGTTTAAGGCTAGCCTCATTTACATGTAAGTCAAAGGTCAGCCCATATCTACATAAGGAGACCTGTCTCAAAAAAACAAAAACAAAAAAGTTGGGGATGGTGGTGCATGCCTTTAATCCCAGCACTCAGGAGGCATACGAAGGCGGATCTCTGTGAGTTCAAGGCCAGCCTGGTCTACAGAGTGAGTTTCAGGCTAGCTGGGCCTATGGGGTTATATATAGGGAGACCCTGTCTCAAAAAGACCAACCAAAATAAATAAATAAGGAGCAAACACAAGAATGCACAAAATATAGTGCACTTCAATTCTTCATTTAAAATGCAGTTAAGAAAACTAATTTGCCACTGTCATATCTTCTTTACAGAAGAAATACAAAAGAAATCTGACAAGGCAATCAAAAGAGTTCAGTACAACTACATTCACTCATACATCACAAAGTGTTTCTGGAGAACTACAAGTACTTAAGTATAACCCTCTCTCATATGAAGATTATAGATAGTTATCAAAAACTGGCTCAGCATTATTAAATGCCACTATAATTAGAGATACTGTAATTCTCAAATATGATCAAATAGTGACCAAAACTTAATACAATCGAGAGAAAGCACAGGCTATAAAAACAGCAATTTCAGTACCATCACTTTCTATAACGCTAGACCTTTTTTTTAAAGATTTTTATTTTATTTTATTTATTATTTATGTGTATGAGTGTACTGTCTGCATGTAGGTTGGTGCCCCCATGTTGTACAATGCACGGAGGTCAAAAGAGGGTGTCGGGATTCTCCTGGAACTGGAGTTAGAGACGGTTCTTAGCCACCATGTGGGTGCTGGGAATCGAACCTGGGTCCTCTGCAAGAGCAGTCAGCACTCTTAACCACTGAGCCATTTCTCCAGCCCCAACACTAGACCTTTTCTTTTTTTTTGATCTTTTTGAGACAGGGTCTCCCTGTAGTCCCAGCTGTCCTGGAACTCACTCTGTAGACCAGGCTGGCCTTGAACTCACAAAGATCCACCTGCCTCTGCCTCCCAAGTGCTAGGATTAAAGGCGTGTGCCACCACGCCCGGCAACACTAGACCTTTTCAATCATGCATTCTATCATAACTTTTACAGAAATACTCTGGCCAGCTAATAGGAAAATTGGCATTTTCTCTTCCCAGTCCCCAATACTGTCTTATCTTTCAGCTGATATACCAATGGAATTTTGCTCTTTGGACTTGAAAAAGAAAGGCAATGGGAAGATTTGTTTTTACTTATTTTTATTTTGCTTTTTATTTATTTTTGTGGTTATTTTGTTTTTTAAGTCAGGGCCTCCCTGTAGTCCCAGCTGGCCTGGAACTCAATATATAGACCAAGCCATCCTTAATCTCACAGAGACCTGCCATCCTCTGCCTCCCAACTGCTGGAATTAAAGACCTGTGCCACCACACTTGGCTTCATTTTTATTTTTTTAAGTGTACATACCTGTGTTTTGCCTGTATGAGTAGATGCTACATGAAGGGGTGCCACTGGAGGCCAGAAAAGGGCATCTGATCCCCTGGGGCTGGAGCTACAGGCAGTCATGAGCTGCCTGAGTTGAGTGTTTAGACATAAGGGGCCTCTAGAAAAGCAGGAACACCCTTAACCACAGCAATCTCTCTAGCCTAGAAGGAAGGGGTTTTTTTGGTTTTGTTCTTTGTTTTATTTTTGAGACAGGGTCTCCCTATAGCCCCAGCTAGCCTGGAACTCACTCTGTAGACCAACCAGGCTGGCCTTGAACTCACAGAGATCCGCCTGCCTCTGCCTCCAGAGTGCTAGGATTAAAGGCATGCATCACCCTGCCCAGCTTAAAGGGTTCGGTGCTGGGAATCAAACCCAGGTCCTCTAGAAGAACAGTAGGTACTCTTAAGGCTGAGCCATCTCTCTAACCCTGGAAGATTTTTTTTTAAAGACTGATTCTTATCTTTGAAAGTTAGCCTGGTTCACCGACTGAAACAGTGAACTTCTTTCTGCTTAAAACAGTCAACTTCCACATGGAGAATTTTGAGAAAGACTGAAAAAGAGATGAAAAGCATGTTTGGCAGAATACATGAGCTCTGGTGGGGTGGGGGGATAGGGTGGGGGACACAGGTCTAGATTTGAGAGTTCAAGGCCAAGTTGGGCTACATAGAAAGTCTTATCTTAAAACAGGCGTGGTGGTGCTGGTGCATGTCTTTAATCCCAGCACTCGAGAGGCAGAGGCAGGTGGATCTTTGTGAGTTCAAGGCCAGCCTGGTCTACATAGTGACCTCCAGGCCAGCTGGGATTAAAATGAGACCCTACCCTCTAAAAGACCAAAAAAAAAACAAAACCCACACACACATATGGATTAAGTATTTAGGCAGCGAAGTTAGATTGCTGCATTCCTTCATTAATTGCATGTCTGAGAAAATTACTTCCTTTCTCTGAAACTCAGGTCTCTATAAAATGTGCATAATGTGCAAATGAAGATCAAGACAAATATTTTACTTGGCACGACACCTAGCAGAGCATTAGCCAGCATCATCATAATCATCCTTAAGCTTCTTGTTGAATAGGGTGAATATAAAAATAGGGAAGAAAAGCCGGGCGTGGTGGTGCACGCCTTTAATTCTAGCACTCGGGAGGCAGAGGCAGGCGGATCTTTGTGAGTTCAAGGCCTGCCTGGTCTACAGAGTGAGTTCCACGTCAGCTGGGGCTACAGGGAGACCCTGTCTGGAAAAGACCAAAAAAAAAAAAAAATAGGGAAGAAAAAAAATGGCTCTGCCTAAAGACCTACACACTTGGTCATGAAACAAGTTAGTAAAATGAAAAATCTTTTTTGTTTTTATGGGGTTTTAATTTTTTTATTTATCTTTATTTTATGTGTGTTGAGTATTTTGCATGTATGTAAGTGCAATACAGGTGTGTCAGGTGGCCAAGGAGACCAGAAGAGGGTGTCAGATCCCCTGGAACTGGAGTTACAATTGTTAGCTGCCATGTGGGTTCTTGGAACTGAACCTGAGTTCTCTGCAAGGACAGACAGTGCTCTTAACCACTGAGCCATCTCTCTAGCCCCATGGGGAGCAGGTGGCACGTCCCTTGAAAAAGGGTCTTATTCTGTAGGCCAGGATAGCCTGGAGTTCATTATACAACCAGGACTGACTCCAAACTGATCCTCTAGCCTCAAACTCCTGAATACTGGGATCACAGACCTGAGCAATCAATCAAGACCAGCTAAGAAAAATCTTAAGCAATGTAAAAATACTTTACAAAGAAAAGAACTATTTAAATACAAACATTATTACTTATGAAATTAATAAAGTAACTAACACTGATTCAATGGTGCCAATCAAAACCCATTCCCTTAAATGTAGACCTCAAAACTGCCCTGGATATCCGCTGTGTATCCACAGAGAAGGCAATGATCCAGCAAGATAATACAGTCACATGCAAAAAAAAAGAAAAACAATAACAATACTGCCCTGAGAGAAAAATAAAGCGGATGTAGTAACAAAACCCAGAGCAGGAAGCACTTCTTCATACAGCAAAATTCTTAACCAATATACTGCAGCATTTGGATATATCAATAATTAAACACAGTGAAAATCTGGGTTGATATTCCACTAAGGAACAGTATCATCCACGTTGCTGAAATGCATAAACAGAATCAATTTTCAGGAAGCAATAACATGAATATGACTGCATAAAATGAAGCTTTCTAATCCACAGAAACCGACCCCCACTTGGCAGCCACCTGCCCCCTTTCTGTAGCTCTGCCAATGTGCTCACCTGTGAGCTGCCACTGGATTTGTGTGAGATCATTTTTAACTTCTGTACATATTCCTATCAGACTGCAAACTGGGAGTGCAACCTGAGTGTCCTCATCAGAGAAACTACAGCTGTCACCCTCACCCCTTATCCATGACCAGTCTCCACATGCTGCCCAATATCTGGAGTTTTTCTAAACAGGGAGCCCCCTTCTTTACTCCATGATTGAGATTACACCAAGATCCACTTCCCCTGAACTCCCTTCGGTCTAACTCACATTGTACCCCCTCTCCCAGCCCTTCACTTTGACCATGCAAATTTTTTTAAGTTTAAATTTTTATTTCTTTTTTATGTGTATGAATGTAATGTCTGCATGTAGCTTTGTGCACCCATGTTGTGCAATGCTGCAGAGGTCAGAAGAGGGCGTCGGATTCCCCTGGAACTGGAGTTAAAGATGGTTCTGAGCCGCCATGTGGGTGCTGGGGATCGAACCTGGGTCCTCTGCAAGAGCAGTCGGTGCTCTTAACCGCTAGGCCATCTCTCCAGCCCTGACCATGCAATTATACTCATATACAACTCTCTCTACTCAGGATCTCATGCTGATCTCTTCAATGGTCCCCATAGACTACACTAAAACTTATCAAATGTCTCTTTTCTATATTTCAAGTGATATTTTAATATTCCTCTTAAAATATTTGGTAGCAAATTTTCATTACACCTTGCCTAGTAAAATTATAAGATATATAATAATTCTAAATTGCCTAGCTTTTTTTTTTCCATTTGAAAGGCATTTGGAGGGCTGAAGGAAGAGATGGCTTAGTGATTAAGAGCACTGCCTGCTCTTGTAGAGGACTGGGTTCAATTCCCAGCATCAATATGGCAGCTAACAACCACCCTAACTCCAGTTCCAGGGGGATGATCCAACACCCTCTCCTGACTTCCAAGGGCACTGAACAACACAGGTACACTTAATGTACATGCACGTAATATACTGATACACATAAAATAAAAACAAATAAATAAAAAGGGCACTTGGGAGGCAGAGGCAAGCAGATCTCTTTGAGTTCAAGGCCAGGCTGGTCTACATAGCAAGTTCCAGGCCGGCTGCAGGTAGAAGGAAACCCTGTCTCAAAAGAACAAATTAAACAAACAAACAAACAAACAAACAAACAGGCATTTTTTAGGGGCTCTCCTGAAGAGAAGGCCCAGCAGTTAAGAGCACTGGCTATTCTTACAGAGGACCTGAGTTCAATTCCCAGGACCCACATGGCAGCTAAAAACCACCCCTAACTTCAGTTCCAGGGGACCTAACACTCTATTCTGACCACAGTGGGCACTGCACAAAATGGGTATCTTTTTGAGAAAGGGTCTCCCTATATATAACCCCATAGGCCCAGCTAGCCTGAAACTATGTAGACCAGGCTAACCTTGAACTCACAGAAATCCACCTGCCTCTGTCCTGAGGGCTGGGATTAAAGGCATGGGCCACCAAGCCTGGCTAGACTCTGTCTTAAAAGAGAGCAACAGAGAGGCTGGATGGCTCAAAGGCTACTCTTCCAGAGGACATGGGTTTAGTTCCCAGAGCCTACACCCATCCATAACTTCAGTTCCAGGGAATCCAAAACCTCTTCTGGCCTCCACAGGCATGGCACTCACATTACATATATGCAAGCAAATCACTTGTACACATAAAATTTTTTTTAAAAATTTAGGAGAAGCCGGGCGTGGTGGTGCACACCTTTAATCCTAGCACTTGGGAGGCAGAGGCAGGCAGATCTTTGTGAATTCAAGGCCAGCCTGGTCTACAGAGTGAGTTCCAGGACAGCTGAGGCTACAGGGAGACCCTGTTTCGGAAAAGACCAAAAAAAAAAAAAAATTTAAGAGAGTAATAGCCAGAAGCAGTGGTGGATCCCTTTAATCCCAGCACTCAGGAGGCAAAGGTAGGTGGATCTCTGTGAGATTGAGACCAGGATCCTGGTCTACATGTCAAGTTCCAGGCCAGCTGAGGGCTACAAGGAGACCTTGTCTCAAAAGGAAAAAAAGAAAGAATGTTAATGACATAAGACCTCTGCCCTCCACATATGTATGCACAGTTAAGCACTTACACACACATACACACACAAACACAAAGAAAAGAAGAAAACAGCATTCCTACTAGAGGTGGTGACACATGCTTGTTATCCCAGCACTTCAACACTGAGGAATCAAGGTGGAGGCTGAAGGATGGCAAGTTTAAGGGTAGCCCATGCTAAACATTGAGACCCTGTCTTAAAATAACAAAGGGCAGGTGAGATGGCTTAGCCAGTAAAAGCCCTTGCCAAGCAAGTCTGATGACCTGAGTTTGACCCCTGGAATCCATGGTGGAAGGAGAGAACCAACTACCAAAAGTTATCCTCTGGCCTCTGCACATACAACCATGGCAAGAGCACACCTACACTCACACACACACACACACACACTAATAATAATAATAATTTAAAAATAAAAGAATAACAGTTACATCTGGTTATAGGTACTACTTCATACACATCACTGGGCCAATTGCTGCAATGTCCAAGAATTTAATAGAAACTTGAACGTATCTTCAAAATGTCTTATACTATAACTGAAAATCTAGTGAGAACTTTGAATTTGGTATAAAAAAAAGTCACTAATTGGCTGGGATGCCTTATTTTTAGTTACTTCCCTGGACTAAGTTTTGCTTCTCAAGATTTTGAGAATAGGTAAAATGGAAACAATCCCTACCTCTCAGGGTCCTCGTTAACATTTATAGAGATAATACATGTAAAACCACCTAGGGCAATGTCTAGCACACGGTAGCTATAATCATCCCTGCCCTCTATGGATTTTCCAGCCCAAATACATAGCTGAAAATTTAACACACACATATAATAATAAATAAAATGGATTTCTTGGTATTAAGGAAAAATAAGAATTTAGGTGACTTAAGAATTTAGGTGATTTAAGCTTTTAAATTTCATCAGATATTTTGGATTTGGATAGATTTTTTTTAATCCCAGATAATCAAAAATCAACCTGCGTAATTTGCCTTGAATCCCTAAGCAAAATTTCTTCTTTCCCTGTTCAGAAGATCCTCTAGTTACCTAGTAACCACCTGCCAGCCCCAAACTAAAGAAAATTGGCTCTGCACTGGGCTAATTACCCAAGCAGCCTGAACAATCTAAAACTAAGTCGGGAATAAAGGGAATTGTCAGCCAGAATGTTAGTGAAATTATCCACAACAGGAGACCAGAGAATCCAAATACCACCAGGCAGTTATTTCCATGGGAATAAAATCACAATTTATGAGCCCTGCAAATTATACCATTATTAAAACAAACATCCCATTGAGGCTACAGCCATCAGATAAATGGCTTTATTGTCCCCATTGTTTCATCCACTGCAGCAAAGAGGTGCAAACTGAATGAGCAGTTACCAGAAGCAGTAATTTCTAGGAAATTACAACACAGACCTCCATCTTAAAGCACCTTTGTGTGAGGTGTACAAGCTCTAGAGGGGAAATGAAGAATCAACTGTTCTCCACCTGCCACCAAACTCAAAGACACTGAGAGGTTGGCAATGCAGAACTCGCCAGTTTTCCCAGTTTGTTCCTATTTGTTTTCTCCCTCAGCAGGTCATTCCTGAGCTCCCCCAGGAGGAAGAATCTGAACTCAGCAAATCCCCTTTATTCACTAGGAAACCTTTACAATCCTCCAACCCAAATAAACAGAAGAGACCCTGGTTTCCTTGGCTCCCAACAATACAGCTGCTAGCTAGAGCACTGAGGACTGAGAAAGTGCAAGAGCACAGGCCTTCTCCATCACTAACAAAGAGAAACAAACCCCTCCACGCTGTTAGCTTCACAACCTCAAACTGTGTGTTTAGGCTCTGATGGGCAACCTGAGATACACCATGGAATACCGGCCTGGGCATGGAAGGAAGAAGGTGAAAGTAATCCCTCAGTAAGAGCTCAGTGAATGCACAAATACTCCAGTTTTGGAAATGGAAGGAACGGAACCAGCATCACTGGGCATCTGTTATATGCCAACTGCTGCACATGGTGTTTCTAGTTCTTACAACAATCTCCTGAAGCAGAACCTATATCCCTTATTGAAACGTACGGCCCTATGGAGAGAAGTAACAGCTTGCACAAAAGCTTCTAAAACGAAGGTCTGAGTTAAAGGTTCTTTGACTTAAAAAATTTTTTTTTTAATTTATTTCTGTATGTGTATGAATGTACTGTCTGCATGTAGGTCTGTGCACCCGTGTCGTGCAATGCCACGGAGGTCAGAAGAGGATGTCGGATTCCCCTGGAACTGAAGTTCTCCTGGAATTGGAGTTTCAGACGGTTCTCAGCCGCCATGTGGGCGCTGGGGATCGAACCCCGGTCCTCTGCTGGAGCAGTCCGTGCTCTTAACCTCTAGGCCATCTCTCCAGCCCCAGGACTTTAAATTTTTAAGCACTCTTAATGTGTGGCTTTTGCTTTCTTTGTCCTATCTCTTAGTAATACCTAATAAAATACTTTAAAAAATAACTGAAATATGAAACCTAAATTTTACATGAACCTTTCATGAATCTCTAACACTATGAAGCAGTCATAAAATGATGTAAATGAACTGAGCTCATAAAATTCACTTTCAAAAACAAACTTACAAAGCAAACACCAAACTTATAAAGGGAGCAATGATTATAACTCACATGTGAGAAACCTGAGGCTCAGAAAGATTTCATGATTTTAGGATTTGCTTAGAGCTGAATGGAAACTAAAACACACAATTCAGACCACAAGATCATTGCTTATGCAGCTTTAGCATGGTGCCAGGCTTAAACCTAGGCATAAAGAACTCAAAAATCTGCTTGGAGTTCTTTGCTTACTTATGAAGAACATCTGTATATAATTAACAGCATGTGGAGCACTGGACATGGAGGGGGCACAAGAAAGCCTCTTAGGGCTTCAGGCTGCCTAAACCTAAACTTTCCTGCTTCAAAGACTCTAGGAGCTGATTCAGGAAAACATGAGGTCTAGGTGGGGCTTTCAAGTCCTAAATGTCCTTTTGGAACACCAACTGAAAGCATGCTGGGAATACTGGCTTCCAGACGACTGTATGTTGAGCACTATGCTCTGCTCTCTATGTACACTGCCTCTAATATTCCTATGTCCTTTGGGCAGGTGTAAAAAAAATCCTCATTTTACAAATGAGTAAACTAAGGCTGAGAGATAAAGTGACTGCTCACTAGTAGGACTTCAAAACCACTACTAATCAATCTTTGGTCGTAGATGGCACATCAGTGGCTGCTTGGATTGGGCGTAAAGCAAGAGGGTGACTTTAAAGAGGCAAAAGAGCCAAGCATGGTGGCTTACACCTTTAATTCTAGCACTCGGGAAGCAGAGGCAGGCAGATCTCTGAGAGTTCAAGGCCAGCCTGATCTACAGAGCAAGTTCCAGGCCAGCTGGGGCTACAGGGAGACCCTGTCTCAAAAAGACCAAAACAAAAAGAAGAAGCACCAGGAAGGTTTTGGGAGGTGATACAATATGTGTGCCATCTGAACTGTGGTGATGGTTTCATAGGTTTAACCAGATGTCAAAACTCAACAAACCATTAAATTTATCATTTAAAGGACATCAATTACTTCAAGTTATTTAGGGGGAAACACATGCACTCACATACACACACCATCACCACCACCTCCTTTGCTTTTTCACTAACCACCAACCAGAATATCTACCTTTAACTTGCATCTGATCCCATGGAAGCTAGGCCACTCAATTATTTCCTTAACCAATTTAGTTTCAAGTTTATATTAATAAAAGTTTTAAATACTTTGAGTAATAAACTATCTCTAAACACATTAGCATTTCAGAATATATTTTTTTTCCTTTTTTTAAATTTTTATTTTTATTTATTTATTATTTATTTATTTATTTATTTATTTATTTATTTATTTGTCTTTTCAAGACAGGGTCTCCCTGTAGTCCCACTCTGTAGACCAGGCTGGCCTTAAACTCACAAAGATCTGCCTGCCTCTGCCTCCCAAGTGCTAGGATTAAAGGCATGCATCACCATGCCTGGCTTTTAATTTTTATTTATTTATTATTTTTTATGTGTATGAGTGTACTGTGCATGTAGGTTGGTGCACCTGTGTCATGCAATGCCACGGAGGTCAGAAGAGGGCATTGGATTCCCCTGGAACTGGAGTTAAAGACAGTTCTTAGCCGCCATGTGGGTGCTGGGAATAGAACCCCGGTCCTCTGTAAGAGCAGTCTGTGCTCTTAACCGCTGATCCATCTCTCCATCCCCTCAGAATATATTTTCATTTGAATTAAATGTTAATTACAAATGTAGGGCTGGAGAGATAGCCTAGCGGTTAAGAGCACCGACTGCTCTTGAAGAGGACCCGGGTTTGATCCCCAGCACCCACACAGCGGCTAAGAACCGTCTGTAACTCCAATTCCAGGAGAACTCCAGTTCCAGGGGAATCCGAGACCCTCTTCTGACCAGCATTGCACGACATGAGTGCACAAACCTGCATGCAGATAGTACATTCATACACATACAAAAATAAATAAAATAAAATAAAATTACAAATGTAACTTGGTAAAAGAATAAAAAAGTAAAGGTTTTTGCATCACACAGACCTGGAATAAATCCCGTAATTGGTTCCTAGTAGTGAATCGAGTCAGGTTTTTAAATGTGTGTCCCGTTCTTCATATATAAAATCAAGCAATAATAAGCACACTATCTGTCTTGGCTTGGGCTGATGTGTATGTCATAAGCACTACAAACACTATTTCTCACAAGTCTTAAAACTGAGAAGTCCAAAAGCATGGTGCGGAGATCCAGAGTGGTGAGGGCTTGCTTTCTGGCTTTCAGGTACTCCTCCTTCTGACCCCCACACAGCAGAGAGCAGAAAGGGAAGCAATCTCCCTAGCATCTCAAATTCACAATCATGCCCAAAGGCATCATTTCCAAATACCATCACACTGGAGATTTGAGTTTCAATATGTGAATTTGGAGAAAACACAGTTAACGGAACTATTGTTTACAGGCATCACACCATGTGCCAAACACTGAACTAAGCACTTCATTTCATTTAATCCTCTCAACAGTTATATAATGTAAACATCATTATATCCTCATCTAATAAATGGAGAAAGTAAGCTATAAAAAGATTAAATAACTTAGGCATGGTGTCACACCCCTTTAATCCCAGCACTTGGGAGGCAGAGGCAGGAAGATCTTTGAGTTCAAGGCCATCCTGGGCTACATAGTGAGTTCCAGGATATCTGGAGCTAAAAGGAGACCTTGTCTCAAAAATATATAAAAAAAAAAAAGAGAGAGAGAGAGAGAGAGAGAGATTAAATAACATCAAAGTTCACATAGCAAGTAAGTACAACTGGAATTTTAAATTCACTTTGCAAAATTACTGTGAATGAATAAACTTGAAAAACATAAAATACTATTAGTGTTGATGTTCTAGTTTCTTTTCAATTTCTGTGAGAAAATACTCTAACCAAAACCAACTTGGAGAGGAAAGAGTTTATTCAGCTCACATCTCCTGGGTCACAGTTCATCACTGAAGGAGCCAAAGGTAGGAACTCAGGGCAGGAACCTGGAGGCAGGAGCTGAAGCACAGGCCATGGAGGAACACTGCTTACTGGCTTGCTCCCCTGGCCCATACTCAGCCTGCTTTCTTATACTGTACATAACAACCTGTCTTGGGTGGCACCACCCACAATGGGCTAGGTCCTCCCACATCACTCAACAATCAAGACAATACTCCACAGACATGACCACGGGCCAGTCCAATGGAGGCAATTCCCCAATTTGAGGGTCACCTCAACCCAGGTGTGTCAAGTTGAAACTAAAGCTATCCAGCACAGTTAGTATGAAATAACTGTAGAATTTCCAATCCCCACCCCCCTACCTCCTACCCCCAATACTGAGGATCAAATACAGTCTCTCCTTGGGCTGGAGAGACTGCTCAGAAGTTAAGAGCACTGGCTGTTCTTGCAGGAAACCTGGGTTCAAATCCCAGCGCCCACATGGCAGCTAACACCAGTTAGTTACTGTCTATAACACCAGTTCCAAGGGATCTGATGCCCGATTCTGACTTCTGCCAGCACTGAACAACACAGGTGCACTTACATACATGCGGGCATAACACTCATTAAAAATATATATATACAAGGCATGCCCTTTATCACTGAGGCACAACCCAGCCTGCAACCTCCTTTATTATTTTCTTAAAGAAAGGGCCAGGTTAGCCACAAATTCATGGGCAATCCTCCTGTCTCAGCTTCTCAAATGTTGGGCATCTGGGAATGTATAGGCATGAACCACCATCCCCAATAGCCTCTATTATTTAAAACAAATTTCTATAAAGAAATCTAGTATATTAAAAATGGCTGGCCATGGCAGGTATATGAGGCAGAGGCAGGCAGATCTCTGTGTGTTCAAGGCCAGCCTGGTCTACATAAATGAGTTCCATGCCAGTGGGGGCTACAGGGAGACTCTGTCTCAAAAGGACCAAAAGAAAGATATTCCATAAATCAATTTTTAACTGGTTAAAGCTAATAACAGCATGTACTTTACCTAATTTATCCTTAATTCCTAGGGCTATGATTTATTTTACTGGAGGGAAAATGAAATTCTGGAATGTTCAACAATTTTCAGTGGTGGCAGAGACAAAAGCATGTCCCTTGGATAAAATGTAAGTTGTCCAGCAAAAAACAAAGTTCTTTCCAGTTCATCATTTTGTTATCCAACCCACAAAGAAACACAACCTTTCAGAGACTATTTGTGAGGTACCTTAGACAGGCAGTACAGAATCAAAATTTCATGAATTTCTGACTTAAAAGTCTTTACCTCAATTCATGAGATTTATACACACATATACTCATTTTTTTTCTCACTTATTTCTGACTTGGGTAAGAAAACCGATGTTCCAACCTGTCAAAACACTATGATCGGGCTGGAAAGATGGCCTAGCGGTTAAGAGCACCGACTGCTCTTACAGAGGACCCGGGTTCGATCCCCAGCACCCACATGGCGGCTGAGAACTGTCTATAACTCCAATTCCAGGAGAACTCCAGTTCCAGGGGAATCCAACACCCTCTTCTGACCTCCGCGGCACTGCACGACACGGGTGCACAAACCTACATGCAGACAATACATTCATACACATAAATAAATAAATAAAATATTTAAAAAAAACAAAACACTATGATCGATTAAATAAAAAAAGCAAAATGTTCCAGCATGGAGGCAGACGCCTTTAATCCCAGCACTCCAGAGGCAGAGGCTGGTGGATTTCTGTTGAGTTCAAGGCGAGCCTGCTCTACATAGTGAGTTCCAGGCCAACTGGAACAACTGTCTTAAAAAGACCAAAACAAACAAACAAAAAAAGGAAAATGCAAGAGCCAGGGAAGACAGCACATGCCTATAACCCCAGCTACTCAGGAGGCTGGGGGGAGAACTGCAGTTCAAGGCCAGCCTGGCAACTTAGCAAGACCCTGTGTCTCAAAAAAAGGGAGGGGGGGGGGGAAGAGGGATGAATGGTAAATGTATACACTTTGTGAGATTCTTCTATATGTGCCAAATCCTCACAATGCAGACATGATTAGCCTCACTTTACAGAGGGAAAAAAAAACAAGACTTTAACTTAACAACCTGTCCAAATCAGACACCTTATTAAGTGGCTTAATGAGGGTTCTAACAGTTCTTCTAACTCTATGTCTAGAAACAGCCATGCATAAGACCTAGTCTTCTTTCAGAAATAAGCTCATATTTCTACCCCTCCAAGAAATTTTCCTCTAAAAAAAAGTTTTTTTAATATATATTTTTAAATTTTATTTATTTTTTGTATGTGTATGTGTATCTGCATGTAGGTTTGTGCACCCGTGTCGGGCAATGGCGCGGAGGTCAGAAGAGGGTATCGGATTCCCCTGGATCTGGAGTTAAAGACAGTTCTCAGACGCCATGTGGGTGCTGGGGATTGAACCTGGGTCCTCTGCAAGAGCGGTCAGCACTCTTAACCACTAGGCCATCTTTCCAGCCCCCCTAAAAAAAAGGTTTTAACCCCTTCTTTCAGCTAATTATTTCCTATCATCTACAACAAACAGTAAGCTGTAACAGATTTGTTTATAAGCCTCACTTGCAGGTGGGAGCTTCCTGAAGACAATATCTATATCTTACTCATCTGTGTGTATCATCAGAACCACCTTCTCAGAGTCTGATGCTTAAGTGGACTGAATGAATGAATGAATTTATAATCATTCCTGATTGTTACTGACTATAATCAGCAAAATACTTTTGAGGTTCATAATTTAAATCATCTTTCAGAAATTACTGAAGGATTAATACAGCTATCATGAAAACCTCAGATTTTTTAGCTTTTTTTTTTTTTAGTCTTTTCCAGACAGGGTCTCCCTGTAGCCTCAGCTGTCCTGGGCCTACTCACTCTGTAGACCAGGCTGGCCTTGAACTCACAAAGATCCACCTGCCTCTGCCTCCCAAGTGCTAGGATTAAAGGCGTGCTCAGATTTTTTAGCTTTAACTGTTCCACAGTCCAGATAAGTCAAATACTATATGAAGGTTAATAGAATCAAATGTGGGGGCTAAAGAGATGGCTCAGGGGCTGGAGAGATGGCCTAGCGGTTAAGAGCGCCGACCACTTTTACAGAGGACCCGGGTTCAATCCCCAGGACCCACATGGTGGCTGAGAACCATCTGAAACTCCAATTCCAAGAGAACTCCAGTTCCAGGGGAATCCGAGACCCTCTTCTGACCTCCGCAGCATTGCACAACACTGGTGCACAGACCTGCATGCAGACAGTACATTAATACACATACAGAAATAAATAAATAAATAAAGAATTAAAAAAAAAAGGAGATGGCTCAGTAGTTACAAGCACTGGATGCTCTTGCAGAGGACCAGGGTTCAGTTCTCAGATCGCACATAGCAGCTCATGGCTCTACTTCCTGCAACTCCAGTTCCATGGGATCCAGGCCTTCTTTCTTCTGTTCTCCTTGGGCACCAACATGCACGTGGTGCGCACACACTTGTGTAGGCAAAACACTCATGCACATAAAGTAAAACGAATAAATCTTAAAATGCAAACAATCAAATGCACAAGCAGAATACTAGTAAGATATACAAGCATTTATCTTATTCTGTCTAGAAGTTAAAACTGACAAAGGTTAATAAGGAAGAACCCTAGAAACAGAAAAAGAACACTAGACTGAGTGAGAAAAGCAGTCCTACTGTCCCAGCTTCTCCACTTACCAACCTGATCACTGGTTTATTTGCACTGATATTCCAACATCTGTCACAAATCCAGTTCTTTCTGAATATCAATGCCTACTGTGTACTCAGTCAGCTCCACTTCCCCAGCTATGGGAAGAGCACACCGGAAAGCTACATGAGGCCCAGCAGAGGTATGGCAGAGACAGCACAAGGACCAAGGCGCAAAGGACAATAGTCAAAACAGAAAATCCATGACTAAAACTCAGCCTACAGCAATTCATGATAACTGATTGCTTAGGAAATTATAGCTGTTAACAGGCTGGCCTCAAGCTATACCCTGACCTATTAAGTATTTCTACACAAGGTAATAAGACAAGCTCTGAGAATACAAAAATGGTCACACAATATCCCTCCTACTTCAAAGGAATAAATCCAACAAATAATGAATGGATAACTGTAATCACAGTAATCCAGAGATGGAACACCCAATTCCAACCTTGGAAAGTCAAAAAAGCTCAGTAGAAAACTTGTAGGATGTTTTACTTGTTTGTTTTGTTTTGGGACAGCGTCATACTATGTAGACCAGGCTGACCTTGAATTCACAGAGAGCCATCTACCTCTGCCTCCCAAATGCTGAGATTAAAAGCTTGAGTTCTAGGGGCTGGAGAGATGACCTAACGGTTAAAAGCGCCAACCGCTCTTGCGGAGGACCCGGGTTCGATCCCCAGCACCCACATGGCGGCCGAGAACTGTCTTTAACTCCAGTTCCAGGGAAATCCGACACCCTCTTCTGACTTCAGTGGCATTGCCCAACATGGGTGCACAAACCTACATGCAGACAGTACACTCATACACATAAAAAATAAAAAATAAATAAAAAAAATAAAGATGCTTGAAAAAAACAAACCACTGTTCCTCATATTTGGAAAGTGACAATCAATCCTATGCTTTCATTCTAGAAGGATGTGAATAGAGAAGTTAATATATGCCATACAATGTGGTAAATTCTCTATATGAATTACCTCATTTAATTCCCACAACTTAGAAATTATATAGTGTTATTGTTCTGCTTTTTAAAACATAAAAAAAATGAAAAACAGAAAACTGAAGTAACATAATGAGTAAGGAAGTAGGCCAGAATAAAATGTGTTATATATTCTCAAAGAGAGCATTAATAGTCTAAGGAGAGCTGGGAGTGGTGGCGCGCGCCTTTAATCCTAGCACTTGGGAGGCAGAGGCAGGGGGATCTTTGTGAGTTCAAGGCCAGCCTGGTTGTGGTGGTTTGAATGATAGTGTCCCCCATAGGCTTTAAGTATTCGGACATTTTGTCTCCAGTTGGTGGCACTGTTCTTGGAGGTCTTAGAAGGTGTGGCGGTGCTGGAGGAAGTATGTCACTGGGAGCAGGCTTAGTGAGTTTAACAAGCCTTTCGGTCTCCAGTCTCTCTCTCTCTCTCTCTCTCTCTCTGCTTCCTGTGCTCATTGTGAGATGTGACCCTCGGTTTGCTGCTCCAGCCCTGGCCACCATGCTTCCCACCACAATGGAGTCTGATTCCCTGGAACTGTCAACTGTAAGCTCAAATAAACTCTTCCTTTTATAAGTTCCCTTGCTCATGGTGGTTTTATCACAGCAACAGAAAGGTGACTAATACACTGGTCTACAGAGTGAGTTCCAGGACAGCTGGGGCTACAGGGAGACCCTGTCTCGAAAAGACCAAAAAAAAAAAAAAAAAAAAGTCTAAGGAGAAACTATCCCATTAGCTCTCTTAGACTCCTAAATATCCACTGTATTTTATTAGATTTACAGAGTTTATATTTAATATTTAGCCTTTCCCCAAAGCAACAAATTGTGACCACATCCCCAATCACTAGTATAAACAGCTTAATCCCGCACACTTTATAGCACCAATACTGATACAATAGCTCAGAGCAGTCAGGTTACATCCTCTACTCTAAAATCTGGTTTACTCACTTAGCAGTGATTTAATTATTCAACAAAAAATATACTAAGGATCCACTGGGTTCCAAACATCAAGGATACTCAAACTTTTTTTTTAATTTTATTTATTTTTGTATGTGTATGAATGTACTGTCTGCATGTAGGTTTGTGCACCCGTGTCGTGCAATGCCGCGGAGGTCAGAAGAGGGTGTCAGGAGATCTCTTGAGCCCAGCGGCAGGTGCCGGGGCGCGGGCTGAAGAGCGCCCCCCCCCCCCCCCCCCCCCCCCCCCCCACCGCGACAAAAACCAACAGAAACACACAACAACACCCCACCCACACCCC